>JAMFLL010001732.1:0-13634 GCA_027475725.1 Pythium rhizo-oryzae | reverse complement strand
GGTCCACACGTTCCTGCGGATCCGCACGTGGATGCGCATCGACGACGCCGAGGCCTCGCAGACGCTCGTGCAGGACTCGGCGCTGCTCGCGCGCATGGAGGGACTGGAAGGACACGCGCGGGCGGCCGAGCAGCGTCTGCTGTAAGTTAACCACACAACAAGACCTGCCTGTTTAGCCCCTACCACTCTGGTGCTGCTATCGATAACGCGATTGATATTTCCATGATTCAACAACGCACGCTGAGAACTGTGAATGGTTAGGAGTTCCAGGACCCCCACCAGACCACTGGCGACCTCAGCACTCCAGCGACCTTGTTCACGGTCTCGGCCTCCCGCGGGAACCACGACGCGAGGAGTTGGAACACGTCGACGCTGTACTCGGCGCGCAACACGACGACCATGAGCGCGAAGACCACGCCGTAGAAGACCATATCCAGCCACTTGGAGTAGTTGACCGGCGCACTCGGCTGGCGGCCGTTGATCGCGTCGGCTTTGGCCTGGTCGATCATCTTCTGAACCTCGCTTTTCTCTAGGCCGAGGAGCTCCTGGAGCTTCTGCACCTTGAGTTGGCTCGCGGCGAGGTCGACTTCGCGAGCTCGCGCGACTCGTGACTTGGAACTTGTGGAGCCAGCTACGCTGGGGGTATCCGACGGCGGCGCCAAACCCTTGTCATAGTCGAACGGCTCACCGGGGAAGGCGTTCACCACGCCGATGACGAGCAGACCGACGACGCACCCGACCGCGAGCGCGCCAGCGTCTTCCATGGTGCGTTTCTGGATATGAAGAAGTGCAAGCCGATGGATGGGCTGTGAACCCAAGCGTCACAACGATAACTGCCCACATTGAGACGTTTCAGCTCCTGTCACAACCGCCATTACTGCACATGTCTTTCCTTCAGCCCAGGCAATCAATGATACCAAGGCCGGTCGTATGCGGGACGGTGGACAGGTCACGTAGCGGTGAACGGACGAGATATCATCATCGCCCGAGGAGAGAGCGCGAGCGGGGCGCGCGTTCTCGTCCCTCATAGTGGGGCACGGGCACCAGGTAATCCAGGAGACCACCACCCACGGTTGTCGCTATGAATAGGTGACTGTCGCGCGAATCTTCTATTTGTATGCGTATCATCTGAGCAGACCCAAGACGCAAGGCCTGCCACGCACATACCCAGCACGCTATATGAGATGGCACATAGCGGACGCCGCGTGAGTAGCTACCGAGTGAAAATCGTGTGCCGCCAGGTTTTCGCTCCCCGTGGATGCGAAGACCCTAGCGGCCATGACGAGTCACGCAGGTTCTCATCCGGCATCCGGCTCGACGTCCGGCGCTCAGGAAGAGGGCTCGAGCGGCAATGCACCCGGCGCCGGGTTCAAAGTGTACGGCAGTGTCTTCAAGACGGATCCGCGCTATGAGTTTCTCAATCCACTGGGCAAGGGCTCCTACGGGATCGTGTGGTAAGCGACCTGGTGCACTCTGCGAGACCGCCTGCTGGCTGGATACAAGTTAACGTTTCTTTTCCTGGGAGCAGCGCTGCAAGAGACCGCGAGACCGGCCAGCGGATAGCGATCAAGAAAGTGTGTCCGATGGCCAAGCGCAGCGTGGACGCCAAGCACACGCTGCGCGAAGTGCTGCTGCTCCAGCTGCTGGGCAAGCATCCGAATGTGAGTAAAAGATCTCAGTCGGAGTTTAGCGACACTATTCGGAGACTGATTGGTTCACTATCCGACGTCGTAGATCATTTCGATGCACAATCTCTCGACTAACCTCAAAGATGACGAGCTCTACATCGTCATGGACCTCATGGACACGGACATGCATCGCGTGATCCAGAGCTCGCAGACGCTGTCCGAGTCCCACGTCAAGTACTTTCTCCACCAGTTGCTACGCGGCGTCAAGTACCTCCACGACAACGGCGTGCTGCACCGCGACCTCAAGCCGGGCAACCTCCTGCTCACCAAGACCTGCCAGCTCAAGGTGAGAGAATGCGTATCATGCCTGTCCCTTTTCCAAAGATGTGGTCTCTAACCTTCTTGGCGTCATCAACGTTTAGATCGCCGACTTTGGGCTCGCACGCAAAACTCAGCGATCAAGTAGCGGCACCCACGGGGTGTCGGGCCTCGAGCGGCCGCGCTCGGCTCCGGCCATGTCGCATGTCTCGTCTTCCACATCGGCCTCAAGAGACCGCGCGCCCATGACTGAGCACGTCGTGACACGGTGGTACCGCGCACCGGAGCTCATGCTGCAGCCCGACGGCTTTTACGACGAGAGCGTCGACATGTGGTCGGTCGGCTGCATCTTTGCTGAAATCCTGGGCCGCAAGGCGCTGTTCCCGGGCAAGAACTTTCTGCACCAGCTCACACTTATCTTTGACGTCATCGGCACGCCTCCGCTGGAGGCCACTGCACGCATCAAGAGCTCGCAGGCGCAGCGGTTCCTCAAGTCCCTCGGGAAGAAGCCGCGCGTGCCCTTCCGAACCGTTTTCCCAGCAGCCAGCGACGAGGCACTCGACCTGCTCGAGCGACTGCTCGAGTTCGACCCGGAGAAGCGCATTTCGGCGCAGGACGCGCTCGCGCACCCGTTCATGCAGCCCATCGAGCGCAAGTACAAGGGCGTGGATCCTCACCCATCGGCGCGCGTAGACTTCTCGTTCGACACCAAGAAGCTCACTAAGATGGACCTGCGCGCGCTGATCATCAAGGAAGTCGAGAGCTTCCGGAGGTCGGTCGCGCACACCGCCGCCGTCGACGCTGACCTCGCAGCTGAGACCAGCGCTCCAAGTGATCGGCCGGTCGCATCGTCAATCGCCAAGTCGTCAGTGGGCGCGCACAGCGAACGAGAGACAGCGGCCAAACCACGGCCGTCGTCCGCGTCGGCCGCCGCCGTCTCATCTAGTGGCGGTCGAGTCATGTGTGGCTCGGCTGGGATCAGCATGATCCATTCGACCATGCGGCAGCGGCTAGATGCTACCGACGTGGCCAACAAGAACGACAGCGGCGCCAGCAGCACGATCCGGCCGTCGTCAGCGGCCTCGGCGTCGCACGCAAGCGTGGCGATCGGCTCTAGTCGCCAGCGGATCCGCATGAATACAAAGCCGCCGGTGCCCAAGCAACCACCTGGACATGCTGGTACAATGGCACCGACAGAAACTCAAGGACACGTCCGTGTGGTAGCCGTGGAGGATGCGAGGACCCTATTGGCATCGTTAGCGAGTGGAAAGCAAGGGGAGACACCGCCAGAAGTCACAGAAGTAACCGAGAACCCGTCAACTTTGAGTAGTAACAGCAAAGCACAAGAGTCGACAGGTGCGTCACTCCGACCGGCTACAGCCGGAGCCACACGCCCACTCGGTCTCGCGTCTGCAGGCATCATTCCACAGAGCGCGTCCACTCAGCCTGAACGTCAGGGTGATCTCACGGCCAAGGCAGCAGCGGTCACGGCGTTCTCGACATTAGAGCAGCGATCGAAGATGCTGATGGCAGCGAGCACAGCAGGAGCTGCCACGTGGGCAGCGCCAGTCGTGTCGCTCCATCTCGCCAAGGTCTCCACCAGCACATCTCGCCCGGAAGTTTCTCACTCACCTTCGTCTCCACCGCCGAGGTCCCCGGCGTCCTCTTCCTCTGCGTCCAGTAGCGACTACGATGACAGCAGTGGTGACAGAAGCCACGAGGCTGGGACCGTCGTCAACAAGCGACCAGGCCACCTCACAGACCGAGGAGGGCCGAGCGAGCCAGCCCATGCGGAGCTGCCTCGCCGACGTGTCGCGTCGGCTGGGCCGATCCGACCCAAGCCGACGGGAGCCGTCGTCAGCATCCAGAAGCCACAGCTCAAGCCAGCCCCGTCAGCGTTCGTGGGCTCCACCACGTCGCTCATTCGCGCGCAGCGGTCGAACAATGGCAAGTCGCTTGCTGATTCGGCTGACCAAATGGTCGCGAAGATGACGGCGCGCCACGACGCAGGCCAACCGGTCCGAGAGCCACGGGACGAGTCGTATATGGAGGGCAGCGAGCCGACGCTCCGGCCGCAGCGATCCACGACCCAGCTGAACCAGCTGGAGCCCACCGCCAAGAAGCCAACACGGAAACTCACGGTCCCCAAGAGCCCGAAGTTCTCGGTTATGTCGTGGCAGAAGAAGAAGGAGCTACGGGCCACGAAGGCCTCCACGGCCGTCAACCCCGTTTCAGGATACGTGGTCACAAGACGGATATGAGATAGAGAGAGAAAATGGACATTCATGAAATCACTGGCGGGCTCATCAAAACTTACAAAATGGAGTGGATAAAAGCTACTACCTGGTATCGAGTTTCCTGTAGGGCGTTCACACCCAATCGATCCATTAGCAATCGCCTAGGGCGATGGCTCGGTCACGGGATCTGCGGGCGCTTCGCCAGCCTGCGCGTTCCACTGGTGGAAAACCGACTCGGGAAGCTGCAACACGGCGTCACCCGAGACGGCGACCGCGGTGCGCTCGAGGCACACGGTCGCGACCTGCTGCTTCGAGACATCGTCCATCGAGTTGATCGAGTACGAGTCCAGCGAGCGCTCGAGATCGGCGGCCTCGCGGCGCTGCTGCCGCAGCTCTTGCGTTTTTCGAACCGAGTCGGAGGCCAAGTGAAGGTTCTTCGTGAGGTTTTCGAGCTCCGTGTCCGAGCCGGTCGCCTCCACCGGATACGTCTTCTGCTTAAAGAGCTGGTCCTCCTTCGTAGGCACCGCCGTAGCGTCAACCAACGCGACCGCGGCCTTGGGCTCTTCGTCGCCGTCGAGGTCAGTCGCATCAGCGACGCCGCCAGCGTTTTCCTCGTCGTCTTGCTCCTCGTCGTTCTCTTCATCGCTGTCAAGACTGGGCAAGTCGAAGCGCTTGGAGCGGGCCTCGACTTCCTCGGCGCAGGCTGCCAAGTACGCGTTCTGAACATCCAAACACGAGGGGAAGTCAGTCAGGACCTCTCCATCTTCCACGACACCAATCGCAACTGCACTCTTCGTACCTGTGCCTCCACGACTGAAGCGCTGTCGGTGCACTGGGAATAGGCCTCGAGGCACTCGGCGTTGAGCTTGAGGAACTCGGGGCCCCACGAGAACTCCTCCATGAGCTGCACGGCCTCCTCCTTCATGCCGACAATGTAGAGCGTCGCGGCGATGGCCTCGACGCACGAGAGCTTGAATGGCTTGCCATAGTTGACCGTGTTGGCCGCGACCATGAACGGCAACAGGCGGTGGTACCCGGAGCGCAACTGCTTGTACGGCAGCTCCTGGATCTTGGCCCACGAACAGTCAATCACCGAGATGCCCAGCGTCCCCACGATCTCCTATAGTATCAGAGACGCATGTGACTACCATAGCTCGCTATGCGGCGGTGCGCATGTGGCGTAAAACGTACGCGGTCGGAGGGGCTCACGGCCTGCTCGCCGGCGGGCGAGAGCACGACGCCGCGGAACGGCACGCCGGGCTTCATCGACTTGACGTAGCCTATAGCCAACACTCAGCGACTCCCGCAAAGTCAGCGCCAATGGCAACGCGAGCGCGGACTCGACATACGGAAACGCACCGAGACGGCAGAGCTTGCGGCCCGTGCAGCGCTTCGAGTCGCACTGCTGGAAGTCCCACATGCGCAGCGTAATCGGGAACGAGCGGCGCTTGAAGCTGATCTCAGACTCCTCTTCGCCGCGCTCGCGCGGCTGCGCGGCGCCGTCGCGGTGGCCGTCGCGGCCCGCGCGGGGCTTGCGTGGCGCGCGCGCGCTCGGCCCGCGGTCTTCGCGCTTCTTGCCCATACTGGTCGTCTTATATGGTGCTTTGTTCCGAGCAATCGACTGGGCGAGGAACGAGAAGGGCACTCGAACGAGGGAACCACATACATGTTCTTAACGGTTAGCAGATGCTGCTACGGCTTGTACAGGTACAGTTAGAACTCCTTGGCAGCGTGGACGCGCACGACGACGTGCGCCGCGGACTCCTCGGCGGCGGGCTTCCCGACGGGCTTGTCCGTGGCCTCGATGCGCGAGACGCTCCTGGTGTCGTCCAGCGCGCGGTAGACGGTCACGACGGCGTCCAACTCGACGCACTTGCGCGCAAACTCGGCCTTGCACTCGCCCAGCAGCTCCGCGACGCGCGCGTCGGCGGGCGACTGGTCCGACTGCAGCAGCAGCGTCTTGCGGATGTCGCACGCGCTGGTCGTGAAGCGGTAGTTCATGCCGGCGACGACCTGCTGCGCGACCGAGACGACCTCGGCCACGCACACGCGCGCGCCCACGTCCTCGGCGTACGCCGTCTCGTTGTGGAGCGCGTCGAAGAGCAGCGTGCGCAGCTCCGGCGTCACCTCCACCGGGCGGTAGCCGCCGACCACGACCGCGCGCTCCGCGGCCTGCGTCGTCGGCGCAAGCGCCAGCGCCACGACCGCGACCGCGAGCGAGGAGAAGAAGCCAGCGCGCATGTTGATAGGAGTATTGTCGGAGGTTTGGAGCTTTTCGCGTTGTGGGGAAAGGTCTTCAATGAAGGAGCCACCCGAATTGAAGCCCCTTTACTGGGTCTGGGTCTGGATATGGATCGATTTTTCGACCCGACCCGCCAACCCGTTTCGATCTTAATATGGGTACAGAACCCACACTTCAAGGTGATGGGAAGCGAGCGGTCTGTAGGCAAAATCGTGCGAGCGGTCGGTCTGTCACTCTGAGCCCTCTCCCGTTGTTCTCAAGGCCTGCTTGCGTCCGAAACGGCGATTCGCCCGATGGAACTATAAAGCCAAATTCTCCGATGGAGGTATGTGTTTTTGGTTGTTAGGCCGATCCACGTGTAATCGGTTGGTGGAGACTCCAAGTGTAATCGGTTGGTGGAGACTAGACATCAGCCGCGTGGACGCTGGCGGGTGCGACGGTGTGGGGGTGCGTCTGAATGTTCCAGACCTGCACCGGCACCGACGCGTCCCAGGACTTGTAAACAATGATGGCGGCGTCGGTCGCGACGCAGCCGCTCGCAAACTTGGGTTTGCACTTCCCAAGATACGCGGCGACCTGCGTGTTCGACGGGTTCTGCTGGTTGGACCGCGACTGAAGCGTCTTGCGCACGTCGCAGGCGCTCGTGGTGAAGCGGTAGTTGTACCCGGCGACGACCTGGCTCTCGACTAGCGAGATCCCCGTCACGCACAAGCGCGCGCCGACGTCGCTGCGGTACAGCGTCTGGTTCGCGAGCGACGTATAGAGCAGCGAAGTCAGCTCCGGCGTGAGCGGCTTCGGAAACCAGCTCCCAGGGGGCGGCGGCGTCGACTTGGGAGGCGGCGCGGTCTCGGTCGGGGGTGTCGGTATCGGCTGGGGCGTGGAGGCGTCTGCGGTGGCCAGCATCGTGGCGACCGCGAGAGCCGAGATGTATCCGAGACGCATCAGCACCGATGTATGGAGAAGGAGGAAAGCGACGGAGAGTACAGAGAGCAAATCTGGAAGTGAGCGGCCAGAAGCCTGCGCAACGCTCCCCCCCCCGCCAGCCTTCCCTGAGCGCGTGTTTCTCTCGCGCCTAGCGCGTCTTCAAGTTGAAGCCATTCAAGGCTTCAACGGTTTCCGGCGCGTGGGTTCAATCTCAGCCGCCCCACGTGACAGCACCTCCACCTCGCCCACCCATCACGTCGCAGCGCAGGGTTATCTCCACTGTGCCATCTTGGTTACGACACTGGAGGAGGCGGCCGGCGCAGAGGAGGAGAACAGGGGTTGTGCAGGGTGTTTGTCCCCGTAAGAACTGTAGCCATATCATACAGTACAGGTCGGCACTCTTCAACACGGGATATGGCCCGCATCATCGTCCGGATTCTCCGATGGAGAGGGGGAGCCAGCGCGACCTTCTCCTCGCGCGCGCCACAACGCAACCAGATCCGAGCCGTCCCATGGACACCGCAGCGGCAAGCGAGATCGCGGAGCAGCAGTGCACGCCCGTGCAACGCGTCGCGGCGCAACTGGTCGCGCGCCTTCGCGGCCAGGCCGGCGCGTTGAGGAAGTTGGGCGGCGCCTTCCGCGTCGGTTGCGTGGCGAGAGGCAATGACGTCGAGACCCCTGTGTGGGTGGTTAGTCCTCCGGACGACGACGACGAGGATGACGAAAGCGATGACGAAGAGGACAACTCGCGCGACGTCGGGTTCTGCGACGGCGCGGAGGCGTTCGCTCTTCTCATCGTTCTCGCACGTCTCGACTCCGACGCGCTCCGACTGTTCCTGGATGAGGTGTGGGGCTTCGAGGTGCTATGCGCGGCGCCGGGTTATTTGCGCCCCGGACAGCGATACGTCCCAGGCATCTTCCACACGATCAAGTCACTAGAAGACCTCGAGGTGATCAGCGAGCGTGTGTTGGGGGTGACGCCCCCGTCGGATCGGTTCCTGCGAGACATGGAGTGGCTCCACGAGGCGTTGCGATCGACTGGCGACCACGGCATGATCGACTGCCGCCCGATTTCGGTTCACCTTGAGATCGACTTGACCAGCCATAGTTATGACGACCTGCCGATCGTGCTCCGCAGCATTCTCAAGGATGTCGTTGCGCAGAGACAGCACGAAGGTCGCAGTCAGGCGCCACTGGCGAGTGACTTCCACGTGCAAGCAGCTGTGAGTACACGGTTTCAGATCGCCGGTGTGGTGTTCGACCGGTACGCTAGATCCCCCGCAAACGCCGCGGCGCTCGAATGCCTGGTGAAAATCGGCGAGTTGGGCGTAAAGATCGCTCGCTTACCAGAGCTCCACCACTACGACAACACGTTGGCGTCCGAACTCTCAGTGACTCAATCCCTGCTCGTGCTGCTCCCTGCCCGTTGCGAGTGCACTTCAGTTGCATCGGTTGAGCATGTCAGTACCAGTAACAGGGCCTCGACGTCACTCAACTGCGCGCTCTTGTCGGCTCTACAAGTGAACAGAAGCGTCAAGAACGTCATGCTCCACTTGAAACCCGTTCCTGTGGTTGAGGACAGCGACGTGTCTCGCGCGAGAGCACTCATGGAGTGGAAGTGGGCAGCGTACGCGCTGTTCAGCACCCACGCCGACCACACCATCGAGATAGTGGGGCTATGGACTAGAGAGCTTGACGCCGCGGTGGTGGGGGCGATGGGAGACGTGCTTCGCGCAAACAACCCGCTCGCGTTCCTCTACAACTCTAGCTTCGGTCCCGAGGCGTGGGTCTCAGCGTCTCGGTTCTTTTTCTTCGGCCCGCAAGACAAAGCCCACATTGACTCAGTGTTCTTCCTTGAGACACCGTTGCGTGTGCGAGTTATCGACCACCAAGATCTTGAGGGCGGGAGGTGGTGGCGTGTTGTTCTGCCTGGACGCGGCGCTGCGTGGGTCTCAAATGAGGATGTGACCGAGCTTGTGGCACACCAAGCTGGTCCTCATCCGCATATTCGTGGATTCCTCCAACCTGGTCGTCGGTTTTGCTTGCAAGTTCGCGAATTTATGGAACAGAAGATGGATGTAGTGCTCGCGTTCCTGCAGCTCATCCCCCGCGCCATAACTGGCATTGAGGTCAGCTGCTACACTCGAGGCACTATTGACATGACATGCTGGACAGACGCCGTACTTCGTCTCTTACCGAACCTGGAGCGCCTCGCGTACGGACGACATGCAACCGTTCCAGATCTGGGTGTATTTGTTGCCGCGGCTGAGGCCGGGTACTGTCACCTACGGTCGCTCTCGTTGGACCACGCGTTCTCTCCAGACACCTCGGACGTCATCGAGTTTCTCCACGTGTTGAGTAACGCAAGCCACCCCCTCACCCGCCTCCTCGGTGAGATCCACATCACAGTATGTGGACAAAGCACCCGAACGGAAGACTTCCGAACCGCGTGGCTGCGTATGCTGAAGTCCAATCGTACCCTGCACTCGCTCACCCTACGCGTCACCTCCGGCACGTCGAAGAGAAGTGACTGGCTCGTTGAAGACGACCAAGACGTCATGGTTCGTGCCGGTCCACTCAACTTGACCAACAAGCTCGCGTTCCTGAGCGTCGTCCAAGGCCCGATGGGTTTGGGCAGTGCACGCAACCTGCTCGATGTTCACGCACTCCACACGATATTCACTTTCGCGGCGCCGCACTGCGGTCGCGTGATTGACATCGAGAACGATCACTGGTTCTAGTGTACGCCTCAATCTTCGATTGATGGTTCGCGAACGATGCTTTTCCAAGCATGAAGGAGAGAAGTGAGACCCAACAGTGAGTATCAATCCGTTTAGTTTCCGAGGACGTGACGAGTTGTTTGTCTTGTTCAACGGCTATATACCGTAACATCATTACCAACAGAAACATCATTACCAACAGAGTATCCGTGAGTGAGGTGATAACATATCTTGCAAAACGATTGTGTGGTCGTGTGACGTCAAGCCATCACTCATAACGTCGCGTGTCTCCAATCACGAGCGTGACATGGAGCACTATGAAATTGTGTACGCGGTGCGTTGCTGACTGAAGGGCCTGCGAAGCTGGCACATCCACCTCCTGTAATTCTGTACGGTTCGTTCCCCTGTCACTCAAACTCTTGCTCTCGCTTCCGCCGCGCTTTGAGCGCCGTCTTGCAGTAGGTCATCGCCACCTGGTGGATCGTCAGCGCGTACTGCGTTGCCACACCCGTGGCCGTCTCGAAGCGCGCAGAGCTTGAGGTGATTGCGGCCAGCGCCAACATAGTCTCCGGACACGCGGGCGGCGCCAATGCGAGAGCAGTGTACCGCTGGATCTCTTCACCTTCACTCCCATCCGGAAGCCCCTGCAGGATCCGTGCGTGCAGCTCGTACAGCGGCAAGATCGGTGTATGTAGCGTGAGCCCAATGACCGCGAGATGATCGAGCGGGTCCAGCATTGGCATTTGGTTCCACTTGCCACGCTGAGCAACGCCGTTGAACGGGACCGACGCGCCGATAGCGTCCGTTCCCATAGAAATGGTTGGCACGACGCCGTCGTTTGCCTGCCACTCCGTTGAGAAGCCGTGCTTGAGGCAGAACGGTCCGCCCAGGAAGTTGGCCAGCGGCTGCAGCGCGAGCAGCATGGTAAGAGGGTTTGGCTGGTGGGTCTCCCGCAGCCACTCGTCACGATGTGACTTGGAGTCCACGTTGGCAAAGCTGAAGTAGAAGATCGACGGCAGCGTCTCGACCCACATGTTCTCGTCGGCCGCGCCGGGCGTGGACAACGACCAGAGTGCGACATCACGGAAACCCGGCTTGAAGATGTTGCTGTTCCAGACGCGACTCCAGTAAGCTGTGAATGACTCCTCCGGTTGCTTTGACTTGATCCCCCACTGGTCGAGCTGCACGTCGTGGTACGCATCGGCAAGGGCTCCGGTCAGCCCAAACGTCGAAAACACGCCGATCATCGCGCTCTTGACCATATTCCCGACCTCCGAGAAGCCGTCCGCGAGTAGTGTGCCTTGATTGGGTGTCGAAATCGTCGTGATCGAGTGGATCCAGTCCTTCCCGCCCGCCAACAGCGGATGCGTCGTGATAGTCTCCTCCACGGGAGCGCCAGCGCTTCCTTTGGTCAGCAATTGGGCGAGCATGCGGATGGTCTGGCCGCCCATACTGTGGCCCAGCAGGTGCACCTTGTGGACGGAGGCTCCGCCGTCTTCTGCTCGTGGCTCGCCCCACTGCGGGTACAGACCCGGGAACGTGCGACCAAAGCGTGCGTGGCCGTGCGCGCTCGAGTGGTTGGCGCCGTAGTCGACTCGCCCGCCTTTGATCTGCGCGTACAGCTCGCACGCGCGGTCCCAGTTGGACGAGAACGGGCCCACCGTGGCGGTGTAGACCGTGTATCCTTGGGCCTTGAGGTGTGCCTGGATGTCGCCTTGCAGGCAGCCCCAGTACGTGAGCAGCAGGCCCTCATGTCGGCCCCACCCGCCGAAGCCGTGCACGAGGATGATCGGATAGTCGTTGCGCGGACGCGGCGGCTCCGCGCGCGCAGGCGAGAAGAAGTTGAACAGCGACTGCAGGTGATCCATGACGATCGCTGGCGAACGGAGAAGAGGTTGTGGCCGTCGGCTCGGCGCGCTTTGTCGTTCTCTCGCAGATTCCCAATCGGGCTCTTCCATTTCTCGACGTGAAACGAGTTGGCGGCCGCTACCATCATTCCCATTGCATACAACACGCAAGTGTAAACTGGAAGTGAGCCACATTCGTCGCGTCTTTTTTGCTCCAATGGGAGCACGTCATCCGATGAGATCTTGGACCCATTCGTCCAGGAAAGGTGATGACATCAAAACGCAGACCGTCACGTCACACACGAGGCCGCACACTGCCAGAGCCTGGTCGACCAAACGCGAACAGTTCTTGAGGACACACAATGACGGGATCCGAAAGTATCTGCACTGAACTGGTGTAATTACGATCGTGACTGGCGAGAGTGTCTTTCTTTCCAAGTCGACGAGGTCCTTTCGATCAGCAAAAATACGAGTCGATCCATGGAATCCGGTTAGCGCTCGTACACTGGGGACGCCGATCCGTTCGACCCTGTGGCTGCTCTTCTGTCGTTCTGCTGCTGCTGCTGCTGCTGTAGCATCTGGCGCTGGGTCTTGGCAACTTCTGCGATGCGGTTCTCACTGATGGTGAGCCGTTCTTCAAGAACCGTCAAAGTGCTGGTGATGATCTCGAGCTGCCCGATAATGTGCTGGAGAGTACCAGCGAGTTCTTCTGGTACTGATCCACTAGGAGGTGCCGCTACTTGCGCCGGTCTAGCTGTTGTCGTCGCACCACGACCATTGGACCGCTCGTGAGCGGGGCTTGGGGAGCGCACGTCCTGATCAGGCAGGGTTGGTTTCAGATGGTACGGCGCCGGCGGGGCCGTTGACGGTGTTGGTGGCGGTGACATGATCGTCGGTGCTGTGCCTGCTGCGTCTGGTTTGAGGGTCGTTGGAATCGCCTTCTTGGACACAACGGCAGACGGAGAGATAAAATCGTCCCGTTCGCTAGGTGGCGAGTGAAGTGGGGAGGGCGGTGTTCCGGCGCGTCGATGAGTCACCAACGGCGTCGGTTTGGGTGGAACTGGATGCAGCGGTCGAGTGTGGATCGAAGACGACGCATTAGAGTGGCGCGCGTGGTGGTTGGCCACGACACTCGGCTCGTCGACGTTGAGGCACTTGTCCATGTCGGCCTCCCACACCATCACGAACGAGTCCACGGATCCGGACGCGATGAACTTGTTGTCGGGCGAGAACTCGGCGCAGTTGACCGCCCCGTCGTGGCCGTGGAGTGTGTACAGCACTTGGCCCTCGCGCACGTCCCAGATCTTGATGGTCTGGTCGTTCGAGGTCGAGAGCAGGTAGTTGCCCGTGGGGTGGAACGCGATGCTCGTGACGTTGGCGTCGTGCGCGCGGTAGTGATGCACGAGCCGCGCCGAGCGCGTGTCCCACATGTTGATCGTGCGGTCGTAGCTGCAGGACGCGACGGCCGTGCCGTCCGGGTGGAAGCGCACGTTGTTGACGATGCCCGCGTGCTCGTAGAACGTGTGGAGACAGACGCGCTTCTCCTTGTCCCATAGCTTGACGGTCTTGTCGTCGCTGCCCGAGACGATCTGGTGCGCGTCCGGCGAGAAGCGCGCGCTGCGCACCCAGTTGCTGTGGCCCGTGAGCGAGCACTGGAAGCGCCGCGTGGGCAGCGACCACACTTTGATCGACATGTCGTCCGACGCCGTGAGCAGCTC
>JAMFLL010001730.1:0-13645 GCA_027475725.1 Pythium rhizo-oryzae | reverse complement strand
ACCGCGGGCGTGGAGCTCGACGGAGACGCGTCGGTTTTCTCGCTGTTGTGTGAGAATGTAGAAGAGAAGAGTGAGGAGTTCGAAGACTAAGCATCGCGGATGAAGAGCTCGACGAAGACGTACCGAGACTCGGTGATGATGAGGGAGATGGTCAAGTGACGGCTCCACCTATGGTCGGCGAAGGAGTGCCGCGGAAGGAGCAGAAGTGGTGCGCTAGGGGCGCGAGATCGCGCGTGACGCAAGAAGCCCAGTGACAGGGATGCTGGAGCTACGGCGGACGCGGGGCGTGAGTTGAAGTCCCACGTGCGCGTGGCGGAAGATGTGCGCGTCGACGAGGCGGGCGAAACGACGCAGTGACGTGGGACTCGAAAGTGAGTAACGCGCCGATGTCCAGCGTTTGGCCGGCGAGGCGTCCAGATGACAAGGAGCGCTACGTGCCGAGAAGACCAGGGGCACGACGAAGTGATCGGCAGCGAGGATGATGACGCGCCAGCGAGGAGCGAAGAACGCGCGTCGGTTTCCGGATTGCAGTGGTTGGCGCGTGTCCGCAGACGAGAAAATGGCGGCGTTGAGGCGGCCAGGGGCGCAGGTTGGAGGCTGGCGAGGTGTGCGCGAAGTGTGTGTCACGGTGAACCCGGTGTGATCCCGAGGTGCTGTGTGAAGTGAAGGGTGATTGTGTCAAGCGAGTGAAGCAGTGAGGAGTGGATCCAGCGTGTCGAAGAACGTCGAAGAAGGTTCGAGGAACACCAAAGAACTTGGTGGCCGAGCTTGACCAGTGAAGCAGGAGCATACTCATACAAGTCAGGCGGCGGCTGCGTGGTGTGGACCACTCGATAAACTAGAAGGCATGTCGCGGGATGTCGCGGAGGTGAACTTGACCAGTGAAGCAGGCGAGATGTGAGTCAAGAACCCAGAGGCGTGCGACACAGAGGTAAAGACACGCGACATCCTGTCCGGACGGGAGATTTGTCCGCCAGAGTCAAGCTGGGCTGGCGGAGGTCCGGGTCGTGAAGCCCAGTCGACGGGTTGGCCTGTCTTGAGGGCCCCGACCCCCTGAGGGAGCCCCGACCCGTGACCGACGGTGGAAAACCGACCAAGTATCGGTAGCGTGGAATGCGCGATGCAGAGTGATGATCGAGCGGGGCGTACTTAGGCGAGCCAGTTTCCCGCAAGAGAGGGAACTTGACCAGTCAAGCGAGGAACCAACGGCGGCGTGGGAGGCCCCACAAGAAGACTGAGCGGATGAGCGACGCGGCAGGGGACGACGCCACGATGCAGAGAGCCGCTGAGCCGCGTGGCCGACCTGCGCGCGCGGCGCGCGAACAGGCAGAAAGGGGCGTAGCTGGCGACCATGGTGATGGCTCCGACGACGACTACGTGGACGTCGACGAAGATAACGGCGGGTCCGGCGAAGAAGGCGACGACGAGACGGAAGTGCCGAGACGTAGTCCCGCCAGCCGCGGAAAGCAGACGAGTCGCGAAGCCGGGCAAAAGCGTCAAGGTGACGACGCGCACACGCAGAACGTTACGCTGAAAAGACGGAAATTAACGCCGGGCGAAGCGAGGAAGTTGTTAAAGCGCAAGATGGAGGCCGCGCCTGCAGCCACGAAGCGACGCGCGGGTTCGCTCGCGAATCAACCGCCTTGGACGCTGAAGGAGAAGCAGGCTCTCTTGGAGATCTACGACGCCGGGCTGGCGATGTCACCAGCATGGATGAAGTCCAAGATTTACGCGCAGTATGCCAGCTATGCGAAGAAGAAAGGTTGGTACCCGAGGAAACCGGAAGGATGTCGGAATATCTTGAAGCGTATAAAGAATGGTGGAGATCCCAATGTGCGATGGAGCGCCGATGAAGTGCGACTAGTGCTTGGCATGAGTGACGAAGGTCAAGGGCTGCAGGCAATCGCTGCGGAGCATGCGCGTCAATTTGGAACTCGACAATATCGGGCAGCAGGTGCGATCGCACAGAAGCTAGAAAAGCTGTTGGCTCAACCAAGCGCCGAGATTGTACAACAGGCTGCGGGCGAGGGAACTATTGTGGTGCCAGATCTCCCAACGCGAGTTGGTCAAGACGCAGAGCCCACGACGAGTCGACAGTACTGGCTGCGAGAGGAAGATGGGTTCATTTTAGCCCACAAAAAGAAGCCCCCAGTCGACATTCAAGTGCTGCTGCGTCAACATGTGCTTGCTGAAGGGTTGGTAACTGCGACGCGAACGGCGCAGGCGATTCAGACCCGGCTCTATCAGCTACGAACCAAAGGGAAGCCCACGTATTTTGTGCGAGGTATTTGGACGCAAGACGAAGACGCGATAGTCAGAGGCACTCTGGACCGAGGACTGCCGCGCCGCGAAGCTATTGCGCACGTCGTCGCGAGGACCAATGCGCCGTCAACGTACGTACTGCGCATGTGGCAGAAGATGCGTAAGGAGATACGCGCGGCGTCTGCGACAGAGTCAGGCGGCGGAGAGGAGCCAGGCACAGACCAAGATAGCGGCAGCGATCGTGGTGATGCTCAAGAGGCGGAAGAACTTCGCGCCAGTGCACCTGACGGATGGTACGACACTGATTACTATCCTAGCGGGCCCAGTGGTGATGAGAGCGAAGAAGTTGCTGCAGAAGCGTCATACGCGCCGTCTCCAGATACATATAGACACGCGGAGGAGCTGCTTCAGTTGTCCAAGTCGACGCCAGTAGAGGAAGCCACGCCAAGCGCTGATGCAGAGACTGATGTTCCCGCTCCTGGCAGTGCGACTGTGCAGACAAGTGGCCGCGTGGGAGAGGCAGAGGGTGACTCTGCACTGCCAGAACCATCGAACTTGACCACTGAAGCCCCGAATGCCGAGCCGGTGTGTGAAGCCCAAGCTGACGAAGAGACGTCATTGATAGCGGTTGCATGGACGGGCGTAGGCGTTCTGGACGAGCAGCATGATGTGGTCGCAGAATTGCGGGAATGCCATAACGAAGACGAAGTGGTACGCGAAGAAGTTCGTGAGGAGGTCGATGTTGAAGCGCGAGTCGACGATGTTAGAGAATGTGCAGAGAATGAGCCTGTACTGCGAGGATTACTGTGCATGCAAGGTGACGTCTCGAGTGCCGAGTTGGTACACGCTGGCGAGAAAAAACGGTCGGTGGCGGATGTAGAGGTAAGAGCGACATCATCGCCGCTGCAAGAACGAGCAGAAGAGACCGAAGAAGAAGTAGTGCCATGTGTCCCAGCCCCTGAGAAAGACCGGGTCGATCTACTGAGTGAAGCTCGAGTGTGTGCCGGTGGGACGGTAGCTGGGGTAGACGCAAACTTGACCAGTGAAGCCACACAAGCTCCGTCTGTACTGGCGGCAGAAACTCCGTGCACCACCTCGGTCACAACACCCAGCTTGACGCTTGACATGACGCTAGTCAGTCCGAATGGTATGGGGAAGAGAGTCAATACCAGCGGCCCCGTCGAAGACGAGCAGAGAGAGGAAGGCGAAGCGTCCGATGACGGTGATGCTCCCACGAGAGCGACTGAAGACGAAGATGAGGCGCTGTTGGCAGTCGGAGTGACAGTACCGATGACACCACGATGCGACGCAACCGACGGCGCTACGACAACTGAAGAGAAAGCTACTCAAGCTCAGTGGCTGGTGAAATACCGGGAGTATCCAGGAGGGCCGGTGGTGCGGATGGTTGAATCTACGCGTAACAAAGTGTGGAGGAGTTTTATGACCGACGCCCCGGATCTAAAGAAGTTGTGCGAAGAACATAGAGATCGCGAGGAGCAGTTCCAGGAAGGTGCTACACGATTTTGGTTCACCGGCGGATCTACGTTTAGACCAAAGGTGGGACTGGTGGATCTCCGAACCTTGCTGTTCGGCTCGACTCTTCTTTGCCGAGAGAAGATCCACTTACTGATCTGGCTACGGGAGATGTGGGAGAGTGAGTTCGGCCCTTGTCGAGATCCCGCTTGCTGTCTGTTCTATCAAGCGACCGCGGAAAGGTACAACCACAGGGGAGTGTGTCGACATTGGGAGTACTTTCGACACAATCGCGTGTATCTCGACCGATTCAAGAATACGCACGATTACCTCCTGGCCCTCGCGTTGTCCGTGCATCGAGATGCCATGCTGGAAACGTCCAACACACGACGTGGAGTTGCTCAAGGATCACCACAGTATATCAACTTGCTGATTCATGGATACGGCGTCGCGAACCAGCTCGCTCACACGTGGCCAGCAGGCCAGAAGGAACGGATGACGGATCACGTAGCCCCACTCCTCGGCTCGCTGACTGGCATCTTGTTGCATCGGTGCATGAACGAGCCCAAGCTCGAAAGCCAACGTCTGGAGGACTGGAGCTATGGAAGAGTGTACTATGAAGGACGAGAGAATGGAGAGAAGGTTGAAGTTCGCCTAGGGTGGGCTTTCCTCGTACGGATCCAGTTCACGTGGGTGTTGGTGACTGATGTGAGTGTTGAAGACGTCCGTAAGTACCGAGAGTGCCTCGTCTGGGGACCCAAGAGCAACGTGGAGAATTACGCGAATCGACTGGAGACGATACAGCGTATGGCGAAGACGCCATCACCTTTGGTGACGCATCTCGCGAACAGACAGACGGGTGTTCAGCTCCGAGACCTTCAAGAACGCTCACAAGCAGTCGGTACTAAGGTATACCAAGACATCGCGCGATTTGTGGATAAAGGGCAGCTCGAGGTCATCCGCGCCGCACTCACGAAGACCGGAATAATCCTGGCGCGTGGCCCTACGGGTGCGGGAAGACAACGTTGATCACGAAGATGGTGAAGGCCTTCTGTGCTGCTTTCCCGAACAAGCGCGTGGCAATCGTGTCCGAGACAAACGCGGCGATTGATGAAGATATGGAGCGGCTCATTGAAGTGGAAGGTATGAAGCCTGGACAGCTTGTGCGTATCGGGATCGCGCGCAACGCGACGGGCGGCCGAGCGGAGATCCATCCCGACCGTCGGGCGTACTACTTGAAGTTTGCGATTGAGGATATGCAAAAGAAGTGCAAGACGCTGGGAGCCTCGAAACAGCTCACAACTCAGAACGTCAAGAATGAGGAGCAGCGCCTCGTCGAAAAGTCCCAAGTTGTGGTGACCACACTGGCACAGTTGGGCAAGGAGAAGTTTGCAAAGCTTGAGTTTGATCTGATCGTGAACGACGAAGGCGCCCAGACACTCGAATCCAGCTTGCTGCAGGCGTTGGGCCGTCGGGCCCAGACACTGGTGAGCGTCGGTGACCCGTACCAGCTTCTCGCGTATTCCCCTGGAGACGAAACGGAGAGAGAGTTCTACGCGGGCGACGACAGACGGCACAAGACTCGGTGGTCCGCCTTACACAGCCTCCCACATGCGTGTAGCCAAGAAACCAATGAACTGCGCTTCCCAGGTTTTACGATGGATGCGGAGTTCCGCAGTCATCCCAGAATTACGCGGTTCCTGCAATCCTTTTACGGGTACAAGATTCGTGATCGAGCGAAGGAGTCTGAGAATTACCTGCGCTGGTTACGCCTCCCCGCGTGTTTCCGTTGCCTCGATTGGAAAGAGAATAGTCTGCGCCGTCGAGCACAACCGGAGTGTATGGAAGTCGGTGATGAACGCGTGCTGTGGATGAGCCCGTCCCACAGTATGCCACGCGCGCAACTGGAGGAAAACGGAGGGACAGCAAGTGCCAAGGGGCGCGTGAATTTTGTGGAAGCGGTTGCAGTCGTGGAGGTGCTGCTGCGTTTGCGCGACCACCTCAAAAGGTGGAACGACGATCAGGATGCAGCGGATCGTGTGGAGAAGCAGAAGACGCGACGGGAACACGATGGAGAAGAACACAAGAACGAAGAGGACGAAGATGAAGATGCGCCATATATTCCAAGCATCACGAAGTCCGTGCTGATTATCTCGCCGTACAAGAGCCAGCTCGAGCGCATCGAGAAGCTGCTGGACCCTTACCGCGCTGCTGTGGAGTTGTACTTGCCGCTCGATATCCGAACGACGGACTCCTCGCAGGGGCGAGAGGCGCAGATCACTATTGTTTCGCTGGTACGAAACCGTGACCTGGGGTTCCTGCGAGATTACCCGGCGCGCTCGCTGGTGTCGATGAGTCGTTCGCGAGACTACCTGTTCCTCCTGGCGAGCCACGAAACGTTCAGGAAGGACGTCGCATGGAAGCGTGTGATCGAAAACGCAGACCGCATGAAGCTGCCTTGTCTCGAGCTCGCGTGGACGCCCGAGGAAGCGGCGATGAAGACCCGCAGCAAGATAGGCCAGTGTCGGCTTGGTGGGATCGACCCAGAGGCCGTGCGCTACGCGAGCGACGTGCGTGACGAAGATTATTGAAGGAGCGCTGGTGTGCGACCGGCATGTGGGTTGTTTGCTTGTCCCGCGTTGCTGAAGCTGCACAAGGGGCGGCTGTGGTGTAGTGCTGGGGATTTCCTCCAAGTGTTCCCGAACGTGACGAGTGAAAGAGAAGTTTTGTGTGAGTTTTAGGATAACAGAGAAACAGTAGGAGTAGGGTAGTGTAGGTGGTCCCATTAGTGGACCCTAGGGATGGGTAGGTTTTTTTATACTCACCCAATAACCCAGGACGCCGGTGGGGAGATCTTCCCCGCTGCACGTTCTGGGAGTCAGTTCAGAATTTTCCTCCCTTCGCTCAAGTCCCCAAGTCCAGATCTCCTCGACGGTTACAGACAGCAGAGAAACGGCCAGACCCCCTGGGAGCTCGCCACGTGTCCCCAAAGACCTCTAACTCCTTGACTTCCTGGTAGTCACTGGTGGAACTTGACCACTGAGTGAGTGGATTTCCATACATATCTGGCGGGGCGGCCGCTAGCGTGAGAAGCGTCTGGAAGAGCTCTATTTTGCCCGTGTTCACAACCGAGGGACGGTGAGGCCCTCGTGTAACGGTACTGCTGGATTTTCGGGCTTCGCTTCAAAGAATCCGAAGATATCTCTTGCTCCCGCGCGCAGAAGAAACAAGAGCGCGTGTGGAGAACTCCCAAACGAATTTATTCGTTGACGGTCGCGTTGAGAAGTCGCCCCACGTACGCCGGGCCGCGAATTTTCAAGTGCAACACGTCATTCACGCTCACACCATAGAACGTCAGGTCCAGCGGTACTTCCTCCGTCCCGATTGAGAATGTGCACAAGGGTTTTAGAAGGCCGCCCCCCTAAATACAGCGACGAACAGATATCGGAGCTCGTCGCGGTAGTGCCTGTGAACGAGCGCACTAACCTGCGCTCGACGGCCGCGGGGGCTGGCATCCCTCTCTCGACGCTCCACGTCTACGTCGGCAAGGACAAGCCGCTTCGACGGGCGACGGCTCATGTCAAGCCCGCCATCACTACAGAACACAAGATCACACGGCTGCGGTTCGTGCTGATGTTCGTTGAGCGGCCAATCAGTGCGTGATCCATGCATATTGTGGTAGACGTGCGTCGACTAACCGCGGATGTGACAGGGCTGCGTAACCGTCAATTTGATGCCATGTACGGCACCATCCACATCGACGAGAAGTGGTTTTATCTCTACAAGACCGCCACGAGCTACATCCTCACCGCCACGGAGATCAAACCCCACATTCCCTGCCCCAACAAGCGCTTTAGAACCAAGGTGATGTTCCTCGCGGTGGTTGCGAGACTACGCTACGACTACGACAAAAAGCGTGGGTTCGATGGAAAGCTCGGGATATTGCCAATCGTCCGAAAGCGACGCGACAAGCGCACCACGCAGAACCAGAAGAAGGGGGACCTCATCACGGACCCCATCTCGTTGACAAGAAGGTCTACCGCGACTTGCTCGTCAACTCCGTCTTCCCAGCCATACGCGCGAAGTGGCCAGGTATGTTGCAATCTCTTGCTATTCGAATCATTCGGTACTGACAGATAGCTTCTAGGCAGGAAGGAGGGCACTATTTTCCTGCAACAGGACAATGCCAGCCCGCACGGATCCGCCGAGGCTGCTGTGGCAGAGGCCGGTTTGGACCAGTACGGCTGGGACGTGCAGATTCGTCGCCAACCAGCAAAGTCACCCGATCTCAACGTTCTCGACTTGGGATACTTCCACGCTATTCAGTCCGTCCAGCACCGCAAGCGAGCCTACAACATCGACAGTCTGATCGCGGCGGTCGAAGAATCGTATGCTGAGATGGAGGTATACAAACTGGAAAAGTGCTTTCTCACTCTACAGGCCGTCATGGAGCAGATCATGCTCGCGAAGGGTGGGAACAACTACGATCTGCCACGCGTGAAGAGCAGGTATTTTCCTGATGGTGTTTTCCCCTCATCGCTTCCGTGCTCGGAAGAGGCCTATACTGCAGCAACTGACGCTCTAAACCAACAATAGAAGGTCTAATTACATGGGTTCACTGATGTAAAACTGACCATCATTCACTAACGAGTCTTTGATTGGCCAAAAAACAAATGGCGACCCGATCGTCGGACGAAAAACCAAATTTGGGACGGGCTCTCCTGGGTGAGTTCAGGAATGCGGCGCCGCAAGGCACCGCCGGTTCCGCAATCACTCTCCACCCTCCGCAATTTGATAGTCCGTCCCGCAAATATATCATCATGAACCTCCTATATTTGATTTCGAGATACCCTTGATATCTGATTTTGGCCCGAAAGGACACCACGCTCTCAGCCTCTCAAAAACTTCGGGAACATGAGCGTGGCCGACGTGAAGCTGACGAAGGAAGAGTGCAAGCGGCGAATCCAGCTCGCGCAGCATAAGCGCGAGTTCCCGCCCATCGTTTCCCTCCCCGAGCGAGACAGAGATGTGACCCCAGTTGGTCTGTTTGAGCTACCTGTGGTCGTCTGGATTCCGGAAATCCATCAACCGACCATGAAATGCCCGATCGGGACATGCCCACGCACTCCCACGATCAGCAACTACAAGCAGCGCGTCGTGGACGATGTCGAGCATCGCACGCTCTTGCTCTACTGTAAGTACAGATGTGACGCTGGCCATGTATTCAACACGACGACAGAATCGTACCTGTCCGCGCAGCCACCGGAGATCACGCTACATTTTCCGTACGTTATGGCCCATAAGTATGGCGTATCGCGCCAATTTATGGAGCGCATCCACGGTGGCATCACGTCTCGACAAGGGCTCAAGTCGGCGCTAGAAGGAGTGGAGCGACAGCGACAGACCCGCTACCTTTTTCTACGTTCGCTGTTTGGTGATCGTGTGCGCCGAGAGCTCCACGACAACCCGTCATACATCGTTCCATCGCCGCCAACACTGGACAATTTCTCATTGCCGCACCGTGTGAGCGATCAAGACACACTGACGCGTCTTTGGTTGGTGTGGAATGAACTGTATAGTGCTCTGAGTGAAATGGTCATGAACTCGGCGAAGATCAATAAGTTGGTGCGGATCGACCACTCGAGAAAAATTTCTCGCCTGTTGAAATAATGTGGTGATGTGGTTGAGGGCAGGGAAGCTCAAGCCGGAGTTTCCAAGAAGAAAAAGAAAGACACTGCCAATTTCCAATTATTGCTGCTCGCCCAAAATGAATGTGGTCAAAAAGTTTCCCGAGCGCTCACGGCGTCGGAAAACCGGACGGAGACGGAGGCCCTGCTTCGCGAGCGAGTGCAGCCGCGACTGGCGCCCTCGAACGAAAAGTACGTTCTCGTTTGCGATAATGTGAATTCGGTCCGTGGTGTTGCATAGGACGTTTTTGGTGAGCGTGTCGTGACCAAGCAAGATCCCGTTCACGTGATCCAGCGTTTCACAGAGAAAGTCAAGCCGGGGGCTGAGCGCAATAGGGTGGCGAGAGAGCTCTCTGTGTGTCTGTATGATGCCCACCGGCAGTTGAGGGACGCCGTTGAAATTGGAAAAATGGTCCAAGCGACGGCTGACTGTGTTGCAACGAAAGATCTACTGTGTGCGAGAAGTGAATGGGAAGGAACATTGTCGAGCAATTTGCTCCAGATCCAGCGTGGTGATCTCAGCGTGAAATAGAATTTCTACCATGAGAACGGCAAGGTCTCGAAGGTGATCTCTACGAGCCAACTAGAGGGAATCCATTCGCAGCTGAAGCGCGTGCTATCAAACCCTGTTTCGATTGGTGTCGGATTGCGGGTGCTCGACATTTTTATATTACAGGTCTGTTTTGCTGCCCTGGTTTGTACCGGGAAATTGCTGACATGACGTCGATGTGTATTGGTTGCATAACCTGAGCGTGGGTGCGAGATGGGGCCGCAGCCCCGACGTTGGTCACGTTGATTTCCAGCAGCTGTGTCGATCCGCGCTCTTGTGCAAGGGCGCTGTACCCGAGTCCAAAGTCTATGAGTTTGCTCTGAATGTGCTCTCGCAACCGTTGGACAAGCCAATGTACAGGCTGACCACGGCGTACGATTTTCCCTTTCGGCGATGGCTCCGTGTATTTGGGGGTATATGGTTTTTCTCGGAGGTGCTGCAACTCCAGGCGCAAGGGAAGCAGAAGTATTCATTCACAGAGCTGATGTTTCCTACGGCAACGAGCGTGCGCGTAAAGAATGTGTGCCGATGCAGGCTTTTGGAGTCGTTGAATATCGCTGGTGGTGACATAGAGGCAAACGGCGCTCTCACAAGCCACAAGACCGAGCTACTGAAGCAGATTCGTCGTGAAATGGCGGCCTACAAGCGTCTAAACACGTTTCGGATGAGTGCGGAACAAGACTGGACGGGATGTGCGATGGCGTGCACAGTGTTGTACAATTTGGCTGTTTCAGCCAACGCCAATCCTGGTGTGGTGTTGTCTAGAAGAAGCTACACAGTGCTGCAGAAGTACGTCCCGTCGATTGATGCGCTCGTCGCAGCCTCGAGCAAGACGTACGGGAGGTCCAAGAAGCGGGTGCCATTGTTTGCCTTCCTAAGTCCTCGTCTCAACGACACTGAGCACTCATCCCACGAGCACGCGGTCCAGGCCGACCTTTTCAAAGCTCTCAAGTACACTCGAGAAATCGTTCATCGGAAGCGCGTCTTTGTTCCAATTTACACTCTGGCCGCGTGCTTGGACGAGAATCTGCAAGCCAAGTCGAGTAATGTGCTCTATACCCGATGGGAGACACTCAACACGGCTAACAGACGTCACAAACAAAAAGAAGTGGCGGCGAGAGCGATGCTTGGGGTCGAGCAGACACCCGGATCGCACCAAGCTACTGAGACGGACCCCATACCAGCGTCTGTGACGGCACTGCAGGGCAGTGAGTCTCACTATGTAGCCACGACCACAGGCGCGGAAGTTGAGAGACCTGAGGCGTCTCGAGTCACAGCAGATGCCCTCGTTCTCTCTGATACGATCTTACGCACTCCAGTACCGTGTCCGTCGGCTGGAAATGCGGTTGAACGCGCCGCAACATCGCTCTACAACAGTACAAGTGAGAGCGTGAGCAGCTATATGATCACCGCGTCGCACGCGACCGAAGTAGCCAGCGATGTCCCCAATCCGTTGGTATGATCCGTGATGAAGATATCACCAAACTATTGCTTTTGTCCAAGGAACTCGCGGGCCGAAAGGGTAAATGGGACTACATTCACAAAGTGTACCTAGAAACATACAAGGGGTCCACCGTAGGACCGGATGCCCTGCGATGTCGTCTCTACAAGGCTGAAAGAAAGCGCAAGGCAGCGACGCAGGCAGAAGCAGAATCCGTCGCCAGTGCTCCACAAACTAGGGCGGCTCCCACGATCAGCACAGAGCAGTCTGCGCGCTCGACGAAGAAGCCGAGAGCTGCGTGCGAAAGTTGTCGGAGTCGTGGCCGACGCTGCGGACCCTAAGGTGATAACCCACATTGCACAAAACGAAACACCGCGAGCAGAAAGATCACGAGCTTTTACAGTTGAATACCCGGGTGTTTGCATCAGTCTATAGCTCCATCTCACAAATGATCTACACGAGGTTCAAAGAGAGTGTCAACGTCAGCCCACTGGATTTCCATCTAATTCGCTCGAGTGTCATCGTACCATTGTGACCATGCGTCATACGCCACGCGCTTCAATGGGTCGGGCTGCTCCAGCTGCGGTTCATCCTGTTGCGTGTGTGCTGCGCACGCACTTGCGGCCGTGTACTTTTGGAGTGTCACGTGGGAGCTGCTCGCTGCGTCGATCCACACGCACCAGCTGCGGCTCGAGCGCGCGCGACGCGGCGCCGTCGCTGTGAGCCCTACGCCAGTGGCGCGCGCTCGGGCGCCGTTGGCTCTCGCTGTTCCCCGGCGGACTTCTTGAGCTTACGCCCGAGTCGTTCGAGATGCTGCGCGAGTGCGCTGAGGTCACACAGGCGTACAAGTGCCGCACGCTGGTCGCGCAGCTTCGGATCAACAGGTTATAGCCGACTGCTGGGTTGCGCCGCATAGAACCGCGTCATGATGCCGTGCTGCATTGCAACTGTAAGCTCTACAAAACCACACAATCATCATCCAACGTGAGCAACCAGCAGCATTCCTATCGGACAGCATTGCGCGCACCTCCCATGTGAGCTACACGTTCTCGATGCGCGGCGCTCACACGCGCCACGTTCCGTGGACGCCAGACCCTCTCGTGGACGTGCAGACCACCGTCGCTGGGCTACTCTCCGTGGAGAGACGAGCGGGCCACAGACGTCGACCGGCGTCGCGTTTCCTCCTGGCACACACACACACACACACACACACACACACACACACACACACACACACACACACACACACACACAAGGGAGAGTATTGTGAGAGGAGGCAGAAGCGCGGGGCAAGAGGTAGCAGCAACGCGAGTGTAGAGCTGGCCTGGGCACACAAACGCGCACGCTGCCGTTCAGGACGATCCCGTGGGGACTTACCTTTGCTGTGCTTCCTCGGCGTCACTTGAGAGTCTCCGAATTGAGGAAGATAAGTGCCCACAGCTCGACACTGTGAGAATCTATTTTATAGAGGTGCGAGGTAGGACAGTCCCAACTGGTCCCAACTGGTCGCACCTGGTCCAAGTTGGTCCCTATCCGGTCCGGGACAAGCTCCAGTATCCTGAACTCACCCTCTCCTATGGCTTCCTGGTCACGTTTGCCGGTCATTGGACCACGGATTCGTGTCGAGAATATCACGCTGATTCTAAAACTGTTTTTCTCGTCTAATATCGCTATCGGGGTGGCAATTAAGGAAGGATTTAGTGGGGACTAAAAAAGTTGTGCTTGCAAAGTAGCATTTTGAGGCCAAAACGCAGCGGATTAGCGCGCAAAAAATACGCTGAGATAGAGCTGGATTCGACCAATCCGACAGCGAAAGTTTCACGCAAAAATACTCAATAGCCATGGAGAACTCTCCATTTTGCGTTGTGCACATTCTCTTCCTGGACAGAGGAAGTAAGAGAGATGGTAAGAACTATTTTTTTCCTCGCCGATTCATGAGGTAGTAGCTCACTCAATCACGCACGTTCCACTTGTTTGTTTAGACGCCTTCGACCACGGGTAGAGTGTTGTCACAAGCAGGACCACGGTAGGCGCGCTATCCGCTGTTGCTCGATGCCAGCAAGTCAACACATCGAGCCAAAGGTCGTTTCCCGCTCCCACAAAGCCTCCCCGGATTCACCCCACCACGGTACGCAAGTATAGAAATGATGAGACCTAGTTTGCTCTCGTTGTACCACGAGGTGGCAGCTCATTCACTCACCCGTGCTGTATGTCGTGTAGACACCCTCGGCA
>JAMFLL010001729.1:0-13658 GCA_027475725.1 Pythium rhizo-oryzae | reverse complement strand
GCAGTGCACCAACCCGAGCTTCTCCGTCACCGTCTCTGTGTAATGACCATAGATCGCTTGAACGGCTCCAAACACGTCCTTGTCCTGTTCAGCTCCATGAAGTGCTCCGTGGCGAGACAGGTAATCTGCTTCAGTCGCAGTGGGACCAGATCCGCAACACTCGTGCGCGAACTCGAAGGCCTCTTTCACAGTCACCGTTGGGTAGTGGATATCTTGTTGTGGCACATAGCTCACGAACTGGGGTAGGCGCTTGCGCCGAATCAAATCGTCGCGAGATACTCCGTTGTACGTCACATGACCTTCGATCTTGACGATCTTGGACGCCGCAAAGCGCCCGCTGAGGAACTGGAGAAGCGCAGATTTGCCTGAGCCTGGCTGGCCGAGCACGAGCGTCATGGTGCCCGGTCGGAACACCCCACACACATCGTTCAGGATGTACTTGGTGACTTGTGTTGTGGGTTTGCTCTTGAACTCGTTCGCGATGGTTGGGAGCTCGTGCGTCGCTCCCCCATCAGTTGTGGCCACTTTCACTTCCGTTCGAAGCGACAGATTCTGGAAGCGGACTTCCATCTGCGGGAGCGCGGCTGGCACGGCCTCCTCGACCTTCGAACTGAACTCCACATGTGAAGGCTCGGTCATATTGTCGACGAGGGAGTCGATGCTGCGAAAGCGGGGAGCGTTGGCTATCATAACGACTTGATCGTGCGAAGGCCTGATACGACGTGCTCTGAATGAACGGAGGCGTGTTGGCTTGGCCGTAAATGTGGGAATGGCCCGGTTCTTGCGTGCTGCTTCTCGCTTTTAGTTGTGCTCCAACGGTGCGTGCTGAAGGGTCGACTCAAAGATATCTCACTCTTCGTATTTTTTTGCAAAAGAATAGGACGAGCCTGGATTTGAGATTGCTGGCTTCACGGGGAACTTGCATTGAGAATCCAGCACTGAACTCTTCGAACGACACAGCTCGACTGGTCAACTGGGACTGCGATGGTATTGGGACGAAGTGAACCCAGAAACGAGTGGGTTTCCCACCAACCCGCCTACAGTATCGTGGGTTCATCGTCACGGCCAACTTGGCTCACCAGATCCAAATCCATTTGCGTGCCCAAAAGTAATGGCCGTACAACGGTCATGACTGGAAGCCTGTCAAATGCTGGAATGGACAAACTGTGCTCGTCAGGAGATCCATGACCACGTGAACCCACGCAAAAAACTGCGTACGCCTTACCGCATCGTCTCTTCCCCCATTCTTTCGTGTATATGGAGAAAGATGCTGCATCGTGAACGGGAGGCCACTGGTCGTCGTGTGCCTCATATGCATGTCCGTTGGGAGTGGCGGGGCAGCCGCCCGCATCTCTCACATCTCTCCAACGGACACTGGTCAGCGACTCACGCGAGCAGGCGGGTCGCCATAAACTCTCTGCCCACGAGTGTGCACCTGATTCTTCATAGGATGTGCTTGATGCATGTACCCACGCTGCCACTCTGAATCAAAATCGCCGATTGGCGACGAGACAGCGATGGGATCAAACTCATCGTGGGTTCTTACGCACCTGTGCGTCCAGAGCAGCACGCGCGATCGGCTCCCCAAACGCGAGGCCAACGGAAACAGAAACGCACAGGAGAGGCGGAGAAGCCGGAGAGGCGCTCCACCAGCGGTAGGTCTGCTCACCGTGGCCGCCGCGCGACTGACCGTCGAGTCCGAACAAATGCTGGCGGGCGAGCGGGTTGGTCTGTCGATTATCTTCGCTGGTACTCGGCCGCAAGAGACGAAAGCTTCCCACGCGCACCAGCGCAGCGTTCTTATTGCGTCGAGCCACGTCGCGGTTCGCGTGGTCGCGCGTGAGGCGCGCGCGGGGGCGCGCCCGGGTGGCCGGGCGCTCGATCGCCCATGGGCTTTCCCGCTTGGGGCACAAAGGGATGAGAAGAGTGACATTCGTGCAACCTTTTCGGCACAAGAATGTTGCTTGAATAGACAACGCCGACCAACACTCTTGGTGACATCCAATGCATTGGCAGAGGTTTTCAAACCCAAGAAACCAGCACTCTGGACCATCCAACATCCGTTATTGTGAATTCCGTTCAAACTTTCCAATCAGGAGCAGTTTGACGAACTGCCGGATTGGTCTAATTGTATGGCTTCAGATGCATGGATTGGCAGACATTTTTGACATCACCTAACCCTATATTTTTGTATGAGCTTTTGGCTCGGGCCGGTTTGCCGGCAGTTTGGTTCCGGCAGTTCAACAAACCGCCGGCGGAAATTTGGAGCTGAACGCACAATATCAGAGGTAATTGAACCCACGATCTCCGCATTAGAGCTCTTGGGCATTTCTCTCATTGAGCGACGAGCATGGAGCTTGCCACAGTGCCAGCCGATGCGAACGCCTTTGCGGCTCCGCTGCTGGCGGCGCATGCACAGCAAGACGACGCGGCGATCGTTGCGCTGGTGGAGGCCGCGAGTGTGGCGCGCGTGGTGCGCTGGTTGCGCCACTCGGCGAGTGCTGACGGGCCAGCCATCGTGGCGACGCTGGTGCGGCTCCAGCCTAAATGGCGGCGTGCTCTCGTGCGCGCTGGCGCTACGGAGCTGCTAATATCGGCAGTTATACCACGCATGCAGACGGCGCGTTATGGTGACGACACTGGGGACATCGTTGTGGACGACTCGGGCCAAGTGAAGAGGCAGAAGACACATCGGCACAGGGACGATGTCGCGCCCTTAGTGGTCGCGCTGCGTTTGCTGGCGCCCATGATTGATTCCAAGCTACGTGATCTGGTGAAGGTGGCTGTTCTTGCTTATATAACTGGATCGCCGGAGATGAAATGCGCAGCGCTGGAGACGTTGAGAGAGCTTCTAGCCAAGCCGCACGTGAAACCGATTATGCTGGAGTCCGGGGTCGTTGCGCTCTGCGTCAACGTGCTCGAGCAATCGGACGGCAAGAAACCACGCGAAGGTATTCTGTTGGTGGAAGCGGCTATCGATATCCTCTCCCAGTTGAGCTTCAGTTCGCCGTTAGGCGCATTAGAGGCTGAAGCTGATGACGGCAAGGAGAACAGTGAGAAAGAAGAGAATAGCGACTTTGACATGGAGAACGAGAAGTCCGCTCGTCATATCGAAACCGTCGTGAAGGCGCTGCAGAACATCGACCAAAAAGAAGGACTTGAATGCTCTCCGAGATTTGAATCGCCCGCTGACTGGTTTGAGCGGGCAGCGGGATCTCGCATGTCAAGACTCGACAGAATCAAGCAGGTTATCGACAAGAACCCAACCATGAAAAGAGTTCTGAGCCCTCTAATGCCACCACTTGTTGGGATCCTCGTGCTTGGTACCGAGCAAGAACAACTCGCTGCCGCAAACTTGATTGGATCACTCATCTATCGCTGCAAGCGAAATGCCGAGACAGCTCTTCGCGCGGGTGCTGTGGGTGCTTTCCTCCGTATGTTCAAGACTCACACAGACGTCGTCGGGGCCGTGAGCGCACTGGAAGGGTTTGTAAGTCATGTCTCTTCGATTCGATGTGAAGAGGCTCAGGAAGCAATCCAATCGGTGCTTGAGGCATTGCTGACCATTGTACAGGATCCGTTTGAGGACCAAGCTCCCGTAGCGATCGAGTTGTTATGTCTTCTTTCGGGCACGCGGTCTCTGCATGGCTCCCTAGTGGATGCTGGCGTGGTACAAGTCTGGTTCAAAGCTCTGCAGTCGCTCATGGAGCCACGCAATCAGCACGGCGCCGTTCTGCTTCGGCACGTCGCGACCATGGTAGCCAACATGGCGAAGACGACCAGCATTCGCGACGAAATTTTTGATGAGGGCGTACTTGACAACTTGGTATGCGTCCTCAAGCGAGCTCCTGCGGGATCACGAAGTGAGATTGCGCTAGCAATATCACGTCTCCTTGACTACACGCCGGCGAAGACAGTCATCGCCTCATCAGGCGCCCTCACCGTGTTGGTGCAAATGGTGTGCACCAGTGTGGAATCCGAGGGCCACGCGGCTGCGGAAGCCCTGGCAGCAGCCTGCTCGGCGTGTTCCTCAAATGTGGCGCTGATTCCGCATGCAGACATCGCCGACCAGTGCGTGCAATGGCTCAGTGCCAAAACCTGTTTGTCGTACGAGCCAACGCTTCGGCTTTTGGCAGTTCTCGCAGCCGACGATCAATCGCGTCCGAGCGTCGCGGCTCATCGCTTGTCGTCCCATGTGAAAACTGTCATCGCCAAGGGCTCGACAAGAGCGAAGACATTCGCAGCCAATTTGGTTGAAGCACTCGCACGCGACGAATCGTCCCGTCGCATGCTGGTGGTGAGCGGCTTGCTGGGACCTCTCGCCATGCTGGTGAGTGATACTCGTACTCGACGCGCCGCGGAGTCGGCATTACACTCCCTTGCTGCCTCATGGCCACTGACCATCAAGCCCAAAAGCAGCGACGTGAAACGGGTGTCACACACGACTGGCAAGGTGTATAATGGTGATGTGATCACGGGAACGACTCAGTGGGAAGCGCGAGCCCCAGTGGCGACCCACACGGAAGCAAGGCCAAATGACCCGAATAATCGCTCGGCTATAATTCAGCGTCTGATCGAGGCAAGAGGTGCCCAGTCGTTGCTGAAGGCTCTCTTTTCGACCAACCACGGCGCAACACTTGAGCCGATTATTGATCTACTTCGTCGGCTCGGAAACGCAGACGAAGCATCGAAGGTCGAGATCGAAGCAAAATCGAATGTCTTGACGCATCTTGAATGTCACGGAACAGCAACTCAGCGAATCGCCACGGCCAAGGCGATCGTCGAAGTCATGCATGCCCCGAAGTGGCTCGACAATGCTGCGACACAGTCAGCGGTCGTAAGTGCGTATGTGCACCAGTTGAAGAGCGATGCTTGCTCGACACATGCCGTTAAGGTCGCACAAGTTTTCGTGCGAAACCTTCAAGAGACCGATTCAGCTGAAGCGATCGCAGCGCTCACAGCTTTCTTCGGTGCATTGGTTGGCTTTGTGAGATCCAACGTCAACTTGCGCGCGTGCCTCACACTGGAACTGCTGGAGGGTTGGATCGAGACTCCACAGTTGGCCCATGCAGCTGTCGGGGCGGGAATACCCGGGTTATGCGTGTCTGTATTCAAGCAGTTGTCCAACACCACTGCAACGCCAATCTGCGGGGTTGTGCAACTTCGACACGCCGTGAGATTCGCCAGGGCGATGATTGTGAATGGATTTGGCGAGAAACTGGTCGAACAAGGAGCGTTGGAGTGTCTCCTCGCGACGTTTACAGCATTCCACCAGAACGCTGCTGCAGTGGGTAGCGAAAGAAACGATTATGACCAACCTGCGATCGATTGGCTGGCTTTCGTGCTCATGCGTCAGTCATCGCTAGCGGATATCACGTCGGCGAACGAGTTTCTCGAGAGCTTCAGTTCGACCAAAGAGTATGGGAAGGTGTGGCGCAATCACCTCGTACAAACCACGATATTGCTCACTCAGCTAGCGCGCAAGGTTCCTTGCACACGATCGGTGATTGGTGCTTCGTCGTGCATACCGACACTACTCGCGCTCCTCGACAGTGGCTCCACTGACCGCATCGTCGCTCCACGTGGCCATTACATCAAGTTGCTCGCGGCTATATGTCTGGACTGTCCCCAGAACGTGCTTCAGGTGCCACACTTTCGCCTGGTGACTGTGTGTGTTAGCTTGTTGAAACCGCAAAACCCCGATCGCGAACAAACAGCAGCCTTGGCGTTGCTACACAGCCTCGCCAGCGACCAGAAGGCCGGACCGGAGGTTTCCACGATGCCAGAACTCACGGACGCGATTGTGGACACCATACGTCGCGGGCATCACGTTGGGTTTACCAACAGCATCACACGGGCGGCGATTCGAGTCGTCGGAGCGTTGATGGTCTACGCTCCTAGCCGATCGCGCTTCGAAGAGTCAGGTATTGAGACATTGCTGAAAGACGCGATGCCATTGGATTCGGGTTGGTTAAAGGCAAGCGAGGCCTTCGCGTCCACGTACCACGAAGAACTGAAGACCGCAGAAATGAGCGCGAGTGAGGGAGACGGCTTCGTTATGGTCGACGTGCGGGATTACGAGATAAGTGACGCCGAAGATATGTGCCTGCAAACAAGCTGAGTACGGAAAACCAAGCTCGCGCACCTGTTGACCCGGCAAACACCCCGTGATGTGAGGATCTAGTACCCTCTACGAGCGCAAGATTGTAGATCACTACGCCGCGTTGTGGTGCTAAGAAAATTTCACACCGCCATGATTTGGTTCCCAGTCTCGCACGCCAACATCCTCCACTGTCTATAACGTCGGATGTCCATGACTGACCGAGTTGAAAGCACCGTTGGGGCCGATGTGTTCTCCAACAAGAATTGCAGCTCCGAAGGAAAATCGTCGTGCAGCTGGCCACTTAAAGATCGCCAACGCACCACGCACCGACGAGTTAGAGGGAGACTTTGGCGATCAGCAGAGATCCCAGATCGCTTGGAAACCGAGCCCTGTGAACGCCGCGCCTTCCATATATCGCACAGTCCTTGGATGTGGTTGCACCAGCAGTGCGGTTGAAGTTGGTCCAAATGGGTTCAGGATCGTGAACCCACACTACGCGGGTGGGTGGGTTTCTCAACTTATTCGGGTTTTCTTCTCTTTCCCAAAACCCGACCCGTTTGAGGTTGAAGGCGACGGTTCAGGAGGAGACGCGTGTGTGTGGTGGACGGTCGCGACGCTCGGCGCCTGGGCGGCTCGTTAGACCACAAGTGGTTTAGACGCGCGGCGACTAACTCGGATAGGCCGCGTGGGTAAGGAGGACGGTGTGGCGTGGGGGTTAGACGACGACACGACGCGCGACGATGGCGGAGCAGCAGCAGAAGGAGCAGGCGATCCAGCAGCTGCTGGCGACGGACACACAAACGCAGCAAAACGGCGCAAGTGCGATTCGTAATCTGATGCACAACAATCCGTCGACGCGTGCGCCGCTCGCGCAGGACGCGCGTGTGGTGCCTCGATTGGTGCAGCTGCTGACGCAGGGCAACGACACTTGCAGATACAATGCGTATTGGTCACTTTTTCGTCTTGCGGCGGTCGGACCGGTCGTGGAGCTGCAGATCGCGAGCGCGTTGGATGCGGCGGCTTTGACGTGGCTGGACGCATACAGTGACAAGAAACTGCTTGAAAAGCTTGTGAAGAATCCGATAGATGAGGTGCTGCTCGCTGCCAAGCGTGGGAAAGCACAGGTCGTCGCGCTTCTTCAGGACGCGTCCAAGTCAACACACACCGCAAGGTATGACGCTGTGGTGGAGTGGCTGTGCTGTGTGTCGGATGGGTCGACAGAGCTCCCTGGCGGGATCTCTCAAGCGCAAGCATGGGAGGTGGTGTTTGATCATATTCATCTAGAAAGCTTTCGTCAAGCGCTACTTCGATCGCTCAGCAAAAGAAGCACATCATCTATCTCGGAGTACCTTCGTGCAGCAGAGGAATCTGGACAGGACCTCAATGCGACCGTGAAACGACGCTTCGCGGTGCTATGGCTGGCGAATGCAATCCAAACGGACGAGAAGAATCGATGCGAGATTGTGACGGGAGGCGGCATCTCAGCACTTGTGACGGAACTCCAGCGGGAGATGTGTCGGGTCGATGCAACTTCGGACGACCAGAAACGGTCGTCGAACGAGATGAAGCGCCTGATCGTATCAGCTATTGCCGTGGCGACGACGCATGTCGACGTTCGATCAGAAGTTTCAGGTCGTGGCGGCTTGCAAGCGCTGATCGCGTTTTGCGACACAATCGATGAAAACGACGCGAAGCTTGGGATTCGAGCGCTCGAGAATTTCATGGACGACGACGGTTTGCACGAAATGATCAGTGATTGGGGAGGCTTACAATTACTTTTGCGACATCTCCGTGATGGTTTGTCCTCGAAGTTCAAACGAGCGACGCTTATGGTGTTGAAGACAAGGTATTTGGCTGGTGTACCGTCAGATTCTTTCGGGTCCAAGACCATGCTCAGCTGTTTTGCCGACTGCGGGAGCATCATGGAGCTGCACAAATTATGCCGAAGTAGAGCCGATCCGGAGATCGAATCGACAGTGGAGGCTTTGCTGCAAGGCTTGACCGGATTGATCCCCCGTCTACTAAAGCTATCCGATATCAACTCGCTTGGTGCTCTTGAGACCATAAGCAGAGTGCCAAAGAACTGTGAAGCCATCGTGGACGAGGACGGTATCGCCACTCTTGGCAAACTTGCAATTCAAGCCAACGCGGAGACAAGAGCCCCTGCGATTCGAGTTCTTGCCAACTTGGCCGTCAGAAGCAAGATCAACCGTGAGCTCATCGGTGCTGCGGGATTGCTACCCAAATTGACGAGTCTTGTTCTATGTGGTACCGGGCCGAAGATGGTTACGAATGCCGCAATGATGGCGCTGTGCAACCTTGCAAGTGACGCGTCGTGTCGAACAGCAATCGGCAGCAGTGGAGTCATCCCTCGAGTGGTCAACCTCCTGCAAGCAACGGTATCCCCTCGCCTCCGTGAAGCCGCTGCGGGGTTGTTGGGTAATCTCGCCAACCACAACCACCGCGCCAACCAGAACATGATTGTGGGCTGTAACGGAGTGACTGCGCTCGTGGCATTCGTGCGCTCGGCCACGAACGCGCGGCAGCGGCAGACCGCAGTGATGGCGCTGTGGGTGTTGATCAAAGAGAATGAAGAATGTCGCGAGCAGTTCCTGGCAGCCAACGGCATCCAAGTGATCCAGGAGATTGAGCAGCTCAATGAAACGGGATCCCTGCCTTGGTGTCAGCGCATCTTGGCGTCGGTGGGTCCCGGTGCTCGAAAAGAAAGTGGTGGACAATCACATACGTTATCGTGACGATGTGCGGGAGTCCAGTGGCCATCGCAAGAGCTACAGCGTGGAAACGAGGTGCTCGTTGGTCAATGACCTACGTTGCGGTGGGATCGATATTGATGAATAACAAAGTATGCGTTGATAATATCACGATTGACCCCGATCGCTTGGAAACCGAGCCAGTGGACGCCGCCTTGCACACGTTGCACAGTCCTTGGATGTGGACGCACCATCGGTGCGGTTGAAGCTGGCCCAAATGGGTTCAGGTTCGTGAACCCACACTACGCGGGTGGGTGGGTTTATCAATCTATTCGGGTTGATCTCACTTTCCCAAAACCCGACCCGTTTGAGGTTGAAGGCGACGGCTCAGGATGCGTGGTGGACGGTCGCGACGCTCGGCGCCAGGGCGGCTCGTTAGACCACTTGTAAGTGGTTTAGACGCGCGGCGGCTAACTCGCACAGGTCGCGTGGGCGGGAAAGACGGCTTGGTGCGGTGGGTTAGACGACGACACCAAGCGCGACGATGGCGGAGCAGCAGCAGAAACATGAGCAGGTGATCCAGCAGCTGCTGTCGGCGGACGCGAAGACGCAGGAAAACGGCGCACGAGCGATCAATAATCTGACGCACTACAATCCGTCGGCGCGTGCGTCGCTCGCGCAGGACGCGCGTGTGGTGCCTCGACTGGCGCAGCTGCTGACGCAGGGCAACGACAATTGCAGAAGCCTTGCGTATTGGTCACTTTTTGATCTTGCGGAGGTCGGGCCGGCCGTGGAGCTGCAGATTGTGAGCGCGTTGGATGCGGCGACTCTGGACGCATACAGTGACAAGAAACTGCTTGAAAAGCTTGTGAAGAATCCAATAGCTGAAGTGCTGCTCGCCGCCAAGCGCGGGAAAGCACAGGTCGTCGCGCTGATTGAGAGCGCGATCAAGTCAACAGACGTCGCAAGGCGCGACGCTGCGATCAATGGTTTATGCGCTCTAGCGGATGGATCGGTAGTGCTCACGTGCGGGACCTCTCAAGCCCAGACGGACGAGATAGTGTTGTATTTTGTTCATCTTGAACGCGTCCGACAAGCGCTCCTTCGATCACTCAACGAAAGAAGCACAACACCCGTCTCGGAATACCTTCGTGCAGCAGATGAATATGGGCAGGACCTCAGAGCGACCGTGAAACGACGCTTCGCAGTGCTTTGGCTGGCGAATGCAATCCAAACGGACGAGAAGAATCGACACGAGATCGTGACGGGAGGCGGTATCTCATCGCTGGTAGCGGAGCTGCAGCGGGCGGTGTTTCGTGTCAACGCAAGTACTTCGGACGATCACAAACGGTCGTCAAACGAGATGAAGCGCCAGATCGTGTCAGCGGTGTCCTTGGTGGCCATGCAAATCGACACGCGCTCTGAAATCATCGCACGGGGCGGACTGGAATCACTTGTTCTCTTCTGCAATACCAGCGATGGTGGCGACACTAACCTCGCGGTTCAAGTGCTCGAGCATTTCATGGTCGATGACGGTTTGCATGACATGCTATGCGGCTACGGAGGCATCCCACTTCTCGTACGACATCTCTTCCACGGCTCATCGGTTGATCTCCGGTTGGTAACGCTTCGTGCGTTGCGAACGCAGTATCTCTTTCCCGATCCGGTTGATAGCGAGGTCACGAAGAAGGCCATGGCGGGTTTCGGAGACTGCAGAGGCACCACAGCCTTGATCAAACTCATCACAAACACCAGTATCGGAGCCGAACTTCGATTGACTGCAAAACGCCTTCTGCAGAGCGTGGCCCACCTCATCCCAAGCCTTCTCAGGATTGCAGATGTCGACTCGTTGTGCGCTTTGGATATCATGTCGAGAGTTCCCAGAAACTGCAAAATCGTTGTTGAGCACGACGGTATCAATGTGCTCGCCCGGTTAGTGAAAGGAACGCAAGCCGACGTCAGAGCGCCCGCGATTCGAGTTCTCGCCAACTTGGCTCATCGAAATCCGACAAATTGCGCACTAGTTGCTTCGTCTGGCGTGCTCAGCGAGCTTGTGACGCTCTTTATGCGGACTGTCAATGCTGACCCTGTCGCAGAAGCCGCCGCTATGGCGCTCCGCAACTTGGCGAACGAAGCTTTGAACCGGACAAAGATTGGTGCTAGCGGGGTCATCCCTCACGCGGTTACCGTCATGAGAAGCGCACAGTCACCTGATATCAAGACAGTTGCCGCTGGTCTGCTGGGTAATCTTTCGCGACATGATCATCGCGTGAATCAAAGACTCATTGTTCACTGCGGTGGGGTCGCTGCCCTGGCGGAGTTTGCTCTGGCAACTGCGAGCGCGCGCCAGCGACAGACAGTGGCGATGGCAATATGGGTTTTGGTGAAAGAGAACGAGAAGTGTCGTGGCCAATTTGTTGGCGCAAATGGCATGCAAGCAATTGAGCAGATCGACCAATTCAACGAAATGGAGTCCCAGCCATGGAGCAAACGCATCTTGGCTTCGATGAATGCAGAATCGCAACAAACAGTTCTGTCGCAATGATGCAAGGTGGCGCGCGGAAAAACTTCATGCAGATCTCTCATAGGAGGACGTTCTTCCGAATACTTGACGACTCGCACGCCTCGGCGACACCAAATCTATGCGTGTTTGTATCTTCACGCCCGTCGATATATACTGAAACAACAACCACAACGGCTACCGTAGGAGCCGTTGCAAAGTGCATAGGGTGCGTTACGGACGCCTACATCTTGATGGTCTTGAATCACACTCGGTGGCTACTCTTTCGAGCTTTCGCAGTGGGTCATGATCGCAGTATCCAGTAATGCCGTTCCCCGAACTCGGACTCGAGCGCTGCGGGACGTGGTGGTCTTCCCAATGTGTGAATTATCAACGGATCTCCTGCCACTCTGCCGGTAATCTCCCCATGCGCAGGCGAAGTGACCACCTGCGTGGACAGAAAAGCCGAAACCTTCAGGTAACCTCGAAGTGCAAATGTATGGTGCACGAGGTCGCCTGTATCGCCTATCATCACCGCGCAGCTTCGTCCAGCAGCAACCGTCCTGTAAAGTCGTACAGACCCTGCTGTGTGTCGTGGTAGCAGTCCAGAAACACATCTGTGAGAAGGCCCACCAGCTCATCCAGTTTGCTGCCGGCTCGGACGACCATGCGCGGACGTAGGCGGCCACACGCTTGCGTAAGGCTGGGCGGGGTCGTCGTCGTTGCATCGCTCTCACTCCGTGCAACGGAGAGATAGCGCTCCATCCTTCTTCCAGCAGCTCCACGCGGTGGTTCTTGAGTATGCCGCATTGGACCGTCGAGACCAGCGCCCACACAACCACATCGCGGTGTTCCTCAACATATCGCTTTGCCACGAACCGTGCACGTGATACGACGTCCGATCCGCGTAGCTTCGTGTGGATCGTAAACAGCGCCTTGACGACATCACCGTCCTCGCTTAGTTCCACGGCCTCGTACACACGACTGGCCAATGGAATCGACTTGGACTGGAGCGCGCGCCAAGCGACGTCCCGCGTCATCTCATAGCTGAAAGGCACGACATGCGCTGTCACAAACTTGACACACGACGCTGATTTTGTGGACATTGGCCGACTGCTCTCTACTGGATCCATACCATTCGTCGCGAATCGCACGCGTGCGTCCTGGAAGGTCTCGCGACGGCGCGTCAGCCCACTCTCCTCCAGCACGGCGTCGGTCTGTGCGTACCGCTTGTCCACATCCGCCAGCAGCGCCTCGTACACGGCACTGGCATTGTCGTCCTCATTCCCATCACCGAGTCGAAGACGCTTGCTGAATGCCGAATCATGGGGCATCGCCTCTTCCAACGAAGACACCTCACGTGGCCGCTTGCGAAGCAGCTTCTCGAGCTAGCGCCGTGCGCAGCTGCACCTCGAGCTGGCCGCGCAGCTGCAGGTTCTCCACGACCGCACGCTGTCGCGCCTCGCGCTCGCTCTGCGCGAGCCGCTGCCAGAACTGGTCCACCGCGCCGGCGATCTTATCACACTGCTGTTCAGGTGGAGTCGATGGTGCGTGTGCCTGCGCGCGCGCCTGCTCCATCTGGCGCTCGAGATCTTCAACGCGGCGCCGCAAGTGCTCGAGCTCGCTCTTGGCGCGCCGTCGGCTCGCGACCACGCGCGCGTAGCCGCCCTCCGGAGCGATATTCGGCGCTTCATGGACTGTGGACGACGGTGGTGCTGGACAAGGCTGCGCATCCAGAGTCTCCGTGGTATGGACACAAGTGTCGGCCGTCGAAAGTCCGGAGTCGTCTTCGTCCTCGACCATCCACCACACGGCGTCGTCCAGAACGCCGTCCAGAGAAGCCAATACGTCCGCTTGGTCGTCTGTCGCCTTTGGGGCCATCAGAGCGTCTCCGGACGCGGCGTCCAGGTCCGCCAGTAGCGCCGCCAGCTCTGTTGCGTCCATGGTTCCTGCCGCTGTAGTTGTCGGTTGTTGTCCAATGTCACTAGGAGTTTCACAACAACGACGCCATCGACAACAGTGTTGCGCGAAGGTACCAATCATTCCGACATGGATACACTCGCCCCATCTACTCTAAGGACGACGAAGACCCTGTCGATGCGGCTGCAGCTTCCTCGACCATCACGCGGCCCATATGGTCGTTCAGCGCTCGCATGATGTCGTGGTACGTGTTGAGCAGCACGTCCGTCAGCATGCCGACGTGCGCCTCCAGTTTGCTGTTGTGTTCCGCATGCGTCGCTGCTATGAGGTTTGGTTTTAACAAAGGGGACAATGAGACGCTGCAGTGGGTTTCACCGCGAAGAGTGTACCCTTTCTCGGACAGCCAGCAAGATGGGCGAGTGGG
>JAMFLL010001728.1:0-13660 GCA_027475725.1 Pythium rhizo-oryzae | reverse complement strand
GCAGACACGACTGGAGAGACGCGACGGATGCACGTGTCTACCAATTGCGAGCGGCAAGCACAGAACTAGACACAAGACAAGACACGCCGACGAACGCAGTTCGGGAACGTAGGTAGATAGGTACGGGATCCGCCGAGCCCTCGGGCGAGCCGAGAGTCAGGCGATTTCGTATTTCTCTGTCATTCTCCCGCGGGCCGCACACGTGTATGTTCTGCAAGTCAGTGCGCACGCAGTTTAACCCTGCGTGTCCTTCTCCCACTCGTAGTTGGCAATCTCGTCGTCGATCTCCTCGCCGACCTCCGGGTACATGGCGGTGACCTCGTCCATGGTCGTGGCGAGCGTCGTGCGGGTCTCCTCGAGCAGCGCAATGATCTCCTGGAGCTCGCCGATGCGGTTCTTCGAGTCCTGGACCTTGTCCTCGAGCTGGGCAAACTGTTGGCAATCGCATCCAAAGAGAAAAAAAAAGTCAGCCACCGCCATACATAACAGAAAACCCCACGATCCATGTGGATGGATCCTCAGGGGGCGTCCGCCAACTAACGTACGAGCTGGTCGATGGTCTCCTTCTCGTTCACGCGCAGGTCCTCCGGGACCTCGCCCGAGAACTTGTCGAGGTCGTCGGCCGTGATGGTCGGGAAGACGATGCTCTTGTAGTTCTCCTCCATGGCGTTCACGAGGTCCTTGTTCTTGATCACGGACCGGTAGTACTCAAAGTCGATGGCCTCCGGCTCCTTGACGAACTCGCGGGCCTCGGCCTGGATCTCGCCGTGGAGGTTGCGGAGGCTCTCGAGCGCGGCGCGCGCGCGCGGGTCCGAGAGCTTCTTGGAGACGGTCTCCCAGTCCAGCGAGCGCTGGGCGGCGACGCGGCGCACGACCTGCTGGCGGAGCTTGAACATGACTGCGGCTCTTCCTAGTTACTTTCCGAGGTGTCGTGTGTGAGGCGGCGGCGAACGGGAGCGAGCGGTGGGGAACGGAGGGGGGGGAGCTTTTGGCCACGAGCCTGGCACGCGCTCGGTACCTGCGAGAATGCATACTTTCGAATTGATGTATTGAATTGATTGCAATTCAAAAGTAACCTTTTGAATTGCAGGTGGCCAAAAAGCGTACCCCGATGGGGTACGCTTCTTGTCTTTGTTGACACATTCGACCCGACAAGCATTGTTGCCACAGAGGTAGATCACCACCACACACCTTCAAAGCACAGATCCGCCATGGAGATCCCTGCGTTCCCCGAGTCCGGCTGGGAGAAGACCAAGCGCAAGTTTGCGGAGGAGCCGCTGGTACCCATCGGGTGCCTGGTCACGGCCGGTGTGCTCGTCGGTGGGCTGCGCTCGTTCGTGACGATGGCCGATCAGAAGACCCAGCAGCGCTACATGCGCGCGCGTGTCGTTGCGCAGGGCGCAACGGTCGTGGCCGTCGCGGTCGGCTCCATCCTGGCGATGCAGCAGAAGCAGAAGAAGAACTGAGTCATACCAGCGTCTCTATCGATTACTACCGAAGTATTTAGGCGGGAGGGTTCCGTTGCCCGCCCCCGTGCGTCACTGCCGCCCGGCGTGCATGGTGGGTTGGCCTCCCTTCTCTAAGCTAAAAAGAACATGAAGAAGATGAGGAAGAGGAATAATATAGCCGACACCTTGACTGCCAGCATGCGGTTGTTCGAGAGGCTTGAGTAGTACTTGAGCAGCTCGTTCTCGCCCGCGTGGATGTTGCCCACTGTGTCGTCCACGTGGTCGTCGATTCTACAAGCAACCGAGAGTCATCGTCAGCCTTGCCTCGAAAGGTTTCACCAACCATCCATCCATGCTGGCGTCGCACCTTCGTACGAGGTCACCCTGCTCTTGAATGAGCGTGGATAACCGACCAAACTGCTGGCCGATCTCGACGATGTGGCTCTCGATTTGTGTGATGGCTTCAGCGCGTGAGGACATGTAGTTCTGCTGCTCAGCGACGATCTGTTCTTGCGCGACACTGGAGATGAGCGGCACGATCTCGCTGCCGCTGGCGTCGTCGTTCTGAACACCATGCGGCCGAGGCAGCGAGTTGGCCAGATTGATGTCGGAGCCGTTTCCATTGGCGACTCCGGGCCGCGGCGGTGCCTTAAACGCCAGCGGCTTGCCCAGTGCACTAGATGCTGTCTTCCCATACCGCGCCTTTCGGTTCTGTGTGAGCTTCATGTTTTCTTGCCGAACCTGAAGCAAGTCAACTAATGTCAAGCCCCCTCTTCGCTTCAACCAGCAATCTCACACATTCGCGTACCTCTAGGATATCCTTGAAGCCTCGCGTTGTGGCGATCAGGTTCGTCTTCATTAGCGACACGATCGCGTCCGAGTGATTCGCAGCTTGGCGAGACGAGTACGTCGAGCGCCGACTGTTGATGTACTCCTGAGAGAGGAAACTCTGTCAGCTCTGACTCGCTCAAATCGACACTGATCACTACCGTACCTGCAGATTATCGAGCTGCACGTTGATGTCTGTGATGTCTTTCTTCACGAGCGCCGCGAGCTCGTTGATCGCCTCGGTCGGGTCGTTGAACATGTTGTTCTGCCGGACCACTGCCCACAATCCACATCAATACCGACGGTGAGTTCATCGGCTTTTATCTCAAAAAGCGCACACGCCTGGGAGCGACCACTCACGCTGCGTCAGCTGCTGCATGCGCTTGGTCACCTGCGTAATCTCCTTGGAGACGTCTGCCGCCGCCGCATTAAACTGGGCATTCTCTTGGATGGGCGAGTGCGCCTTCTGTGAATCCACGCAACGCATCGCACACGGTCAGAACGACGGAGCCAAGTCAGCACACGCACCGCAGAGTGCATACCCGTGGCTTGGGCTCGGTCTTGCGCTGCGAGTACTGCTGGCATCGCTGGAGGAAGTCGGTCGTGCGGTTCTCCGCCGCCATGGTCACCTCGATGCCGATGCAACCCAGCATCCACGTGCCTATTTTGCCCTCACTCACTTCGCGTTTACTTCATCGCGTTACTTCACCACAGTGCTGAACTGCCCCACAGAAGTGCGCGCTAAGTACGCCATACGGAAGGAATGCATGTTGTTCGTCTTAGGTTCGCATTGAGGAGTGAGTGCGTGCCAGCAGAGTTGTGGAGTGATTGTCTCTCTCTTGCCCGCAGGCAAACGTTGAAGCACCGACGGACGCCGCACCCATGGATTCCTGCGCCACTGAACTGCTTGGAAGTGCCTGTGTAAAGGAGATTTGTGAGTCGCTGTTGCGTCCAGCGCAATCGCATCCACCCTTACACCAGCTCACCTGCCCTCGCCTTCGAAAGCAGCACGTGTACTATTCCCGATATCACGCCAGCGTTCTTGCCCGGCGTGATCGAGGTTGCACAAATACTTCGTACAGAAATCTGTCTTCCAATGCCACAGGGGATCTGATAAACCCCACCTTGGTCGCACGGAACGCGACGCGGCTTCCAGGAGGGCAGCTGGCTGCGGCAAAAGAAGCTTGCGGCTTCCGCAATCTGCTCGGATACCCTGACTGATTGTGGCACTCATTATCCTCAGAGACAACTCAATTATGGCGTATGTGCGGTTGGCTGTGACGTGTATGCAATGCCAGAGAGCGTAGTGAGGCACCGGCCGCTACATAACAGTCCATGTGGGGGGTCGAGCTGTGACTACCACACATTGCCAGCGAGTGTCTCTTCATCGCCCTGACGTGTCGGTGAGAATGTGCTTGCTCACCAACACGCACATCAAGCCAAGTGACACACGTGTCTCGTACTCACGCTGGCACACCGAGGGCACCACCACTCCCAGCCTGGCAAACTCCGAGCCTGGCAAGCAGAGACCAACGCCAGCAAGGTCAGATACAGTACCGGGTGAAAGCAGTTTACGTCGTAACACCCGCTTCTCCGCGAGAAGTTCTCGCCGTAAGGCGACGGCACGCCATCAGCACCAATAGCACTGTAGTAAAGGGTACGGTAAACGTTGCTGCCCGTGTGAGCTCTGAGCTGCGCTTGCGAGAGAGCATAGTGGGGCTGGTCTACGTCCCACGCTTCCCAAAGCGCCAGTCCACAAGAAGTCCGTCTTACCTAACGGCTCGATCTTCATTTCTCATAGGTATGTTACCGCTGGAATGCCACGAGGACCCATATCGTATTTGTCGGGGTATATGAATATAAGTAAAAGTGGGATTACACATCCCCATCGGGTCAACAAGAGATCTAGCTGACTCGCGGTGGCGGCTCGTCGCGGAGCCCTCAGGCGCTGGATGTTGGCGCCCGCTCTCTGGGAACCGCAGACAGCGATGCGAGTTTTTCGGTTTCGCAGTGCCCGCCTACGCGGGCGACCGCGACCGTGCGACTGCTCTCGTACGCGGCGGCCGTGCGATCGCAAGGTCTCTCCGCTGGGCCGCCACGCGTGACCAGGATGGCACTAGGCATGCCGGCCGTCGCGAAATGAATCCGGGGCCGACAGGCTCGGTCGGAGCGCTCGCTCGCGCTCAGCTGGCGCTGTACCATCCCGTTCGATGAATCACGCCCAGCATCCCGGTACTATCCCCCATGGATTATACAACAGGAGACTGGAGAGGATTCCAGAGTCTCCACGCGTAGAGGACTATCCTCGCGTTCTCTCTCTATGCCAGAAAATGTAGAGCGCCCGCCATCGCCTCGCTGCCCACAACTCTCCGCCACTGGATCCTCCTCAGCCGCGTGGAGCCCAGAGGTTCGTGCTGCGTCGTCCTGCCGCCCGCCACCCAGCAGGCCTCTATGTCCTTGAACCCGTGTCTCTGGATGGAAGCGGTTTTTCTTTTCTTTCACCCATCCAGAGACCGCCTCCCACCCAGGTCAGCTTCCACTTTCGCCGCCCCTGCTCCGTGATCAGAAGATAGACTGGCGTCTAAACGCTGATGTGTCCAGCTGGCCGCGGGCGCCTTGACGTGGGCACGACACGCGCGACGTCCAGGAGGCGCCAGCCGCATCCGGGAAAGGGCCCGCGGGCCAGCTGCTGGCGACCGGACCCACGCAGCCGATTCTGCGTTGGCCTGGGGGCGGGATAGGGGCGGCCGCCACCTGGTTTGTTGGAACCTTTGCCCCAACCGAACAGTCACGCCGGCCGGCCGGAAATGGACGGGTGAGATGGAACCGAAGGCAGGAAAGCACTCACGCCGCGGGCGCGCGGCTTGTTTCCGGAACGCTGGATTTTCGCAGCGTTCGCCGGACCGGTCGTCCAAGGAACCCTCTCCGCCATTTCCGCTTTTCCAGCGTCAAGTGATTTGACTGGACGACTCCTCGTCCAGTACCCCCACTCGCGTTTAGGCCCGAGTATATAGTGCATCCACACACCATGGCGCGCCCCACAGTTCCCACCATGGCCACAGCGGCTCCGCGGCGCCTCGCGGTCGCGGCCGTCGCGACGGCGCAGCCCGTGACCCCGCTCACGGCCACGGCGCTCCAGTACCAGTGGACGCAGCTGCCGGCCACCGCGGCAGTCGAGCCGACGGACGCCGAGCTCAAGCAGCGCGTCGCCGAGGCGACGCGGCTGAGCATCACGCCCGTGCCCGAGGAGGAGGACCAGGCGGAGGAGGAGGAGCAGACCCAGCAGCAGCCGGAGGAGCCCAAGCCCACGCCGTGGCAGTCCACGCGCGACCTGCCCGACCGCCGCGTCATGGTCCAGCGCATCCTCACGCTCACGGAGAAGCGCCACCGCACGGCCACGGCCACGGCCACAGCCGCAGCCACAACCCCGGCCACACCGGCGGCCATGTCGCCTGTGCAAGCCTTCCTCTCGTCGCAGGCGGCGGCCGCCTCGACCTCCACCACACAGCGCCGCCCGACCACGGCCGTCCCGGCCGCCACGTCCGCGCGCGAGGGCGCCACGGCGCTCGCCAAGCGCATCGAGCTCTCGCTCTACTCGCGCGCGGCGTCGCTGGACGAGTACCGCAACACGGCGACGCTGCGCCGGCGGCTCCAGTCGCTCGTCTCGCTCAGCTTCCACGAAGCGGCCGCGTCCCGCGACGACCTCATCGCGCTCCAGGCGGCCGGCAAGCGTCCGCGCCCCACTGTGAACGCTGCCGCGGCCACCACACTCAAGCGTCGACGCATCTCGCCGGCTCTCCGGACAAGTTCGACGACGCTGCCCTCCACGACCTCGGCGCAGCTGCTCGGCTCGCTCCCGGAAGACTGCATTCGCGCCGTGTTTTCGTTCCTGGACGGCCGCCAAGTCATGCGGCTGCGCTGCCTGAACCGGTTCGCCGCGCACGTGCTGCCGTCGTGCGTCGCGGCGCTGGAGATCGACATCACCAAGCTCAGCATGTACTTTGCCGCGGACCCGATGGGCGCGATGCTCGGCCGCATGGTCAACCTCGAGCGCCTCGTGGTGTTCCGCACCAAGAACCCGTGCACCGAGCCCACGACGCCCGAGCAGAAGCTCGCGCTCCACGCCTGGGGCTGCGCCGAGCTCGACGTGTCGCACAACAACCAGGGCGAGCTCGTCGTGCAGCAGCTCGCGCAGGTGCTCGCCGCCGGCGCCGGTGGCCGCCTTCGCCAGCTCCAGATCGTCTCGGCGTTCACCAACACGAGCCGTCGCAACGGTCTTCGTGCGCTGTGCCTCGCGCTCTCGCGCGGCGCGTGCCCAATGCTGAACGACCTGCTGCTCGGCGGCAACAGCATCACGGACGCGGGCGCCGCCGACGTCGCGCGGCTGCTCGAGTCGCGCGCGCTGCCACTGCTCATGCGCCTGGACCTGCGCCGCAACTACATTGGCGAGTGCGGGCTGCGCCGCCTCATGGCGGCGCTGGGCAACACGGCCGTGCCGCTCAAGAAGCTCAAGTACCTGTGCATGGGCGGCAACCTGATCACGGACAACTGCGTGGGCCCGCTGCAGCGCGTGCTGGCGCAGGGCGCGTGTCCGCAGATGCGGTTCCTCGGGCTCGAGGACAACTTCCTGAGCCCCGAGGGCGTCCAGTCGATTATCCAGGCGGCCGTGAGCGGCGGCATGGTCCCCAAGCTGCACCGCGTCTCGAGCGACGGCGGCATCATGACCGAGTAGACAGGCAGGGCAGGGCACTCAGGTATCATTATGAACAGTACGAATATGAAACTTCAGTTATCGAACTACCCGGCGTGTGGGCTTCTTTTTTTCTTCCCGATGGCTTCTATCGTTCTGTGGCAGTCCGCTTGGTTGAAGTGAGCCGTTTCAGAGAGAGATTGAGTACGTAGAGTTCAGTACGGTACGGAGCTTGAAACCATAAAGCGTCGCGTCGCTTCATGGTCGCTCTGGGTCACGTGAGCCAAGCAGAGCTGAAGGGCTGAAGCGGTCAGGGCTGGGCTCGGCCCAGTACAGTACGGTGCCGGTGCTCACAACGGATCTGTGACGGAGCTGGGCTGGAGGGCCGCGGAACTAGAGCCACGCGCCCTTGTTCGAGGAATGGTCGGGCCATGGGACCGAGAAGCCAAGACGCCAGCCAGCCACAAAAGCACGAAGGAAAAAAGAAGGTAATTAAATTAAAACGTAAATGAAGCTAGTGGTGGCGACGGTGGTTCAGAAATACCCGGCCACGCCCTTCGCTGCGCGGTGGAATCAAACTCTATGGAAACAAACGTCTGGCGACGCGGAGTGGGGACGACGCTGGGTCACTGCTGATGCATCTCCACGGGAGGGAGCAGGAAGCACGTAGATGACAGCAAAAAGCACGGTTGCGCCCTCCATCATGCGTACTGCTCGTCGGGCGGCGTGGTCGAGACGTACCAACCCCACTGCGGCGAGGCCGAGTCCGGGTAGTCTTCCGGGTCGTAGCACTCGCCTTCAATGCACGTCGGCGGGATCTCCACGCCGCGGGGCGAGGCCTCGGTGATCTCCGTGTCGTCGCATAGCCGGCTGGAGGACGCGGGGCTATTCCGTCGCGAGAGCATGCGCGAGGCCGTGGACACGTCGCTGTCCGTGTTGCTGTACACGTCTTCGGCGTCTTTCCGCAGCTTGTGCGGCGTGAAATCTTGATGGGACTGGCTGCGCTTGTGCGCGAGCACCACGGCGTCGTCGCGCGCGTCGTTACGCGCAGTGTGGAGCGCGCGCGGGTACCGGTCGGCGGCCCAGGTCGCAAAGCGCTCGCGCGGCTCGGGCAGCGCGTCGAGGTCGCTGGCGGCGCCCGACGCGACCAGGCCGGCAATGGCGTTGTCGTCACTAGAGTCGTCGTCGGTGAGCAGCGTGGACGCGCGCAGGAACGTGATGACGCTCACGGCCGTGGCGGCCGCGGCCGCAGCGGTGGCCACCACCGGGTGCTCGCGCACCCAGCGGATGCCGCCTGCGATCTCGTGCGGCGTGGGGAAGAACGACGGCACGACGTCCGACATGGAGGCACGGAGGTTGAGCTAATTACGGGGCGATGGGCGAGCGCGGTGGCGAGTCTGATTGTGACCAAAGCCATCGGAGGGGGACCAGGGTGTTTTTCCATTCTCTCACGTCTGTGACAACAGCCGGTGCTCTGAGGAAAACGAACCGACACACACACTCGGGGCTGCTGCTGACATCACCACCGGCGGCAAGCACAACGAGTCGCACATTGCAGTTTGGTGCGCGACCTCCCACAGTCGATAGTAAGTGCAGGCAACGCCCTCCCATCCGGGTCTTGTATGCTTTTAGAACCGTATAAAAGCATGTCCGGTGAAAATAGACTTTATTGAGAGGATCGTTTTACAAAGGTATAGGGCTGAGGTGTTCTCGACGAGTAGGGTTGCTGTCAGGGTGGTGAGCCATTTGCTGTTGGCCAAGCTGAAGCTGGATGCGCGCTTGCCGCCGCTGATGGGATGGATCGCAGGTGGCGCGCGCGCCGTGGTATGTGGCGCCGAGGGCGAATCTACAGTACAGAAGTAACTACACGCCACCCATCCAGGCGTGGACCTCCCCTGCCACGGCCATGCGGAGGATTTCTCCACTCATGCTCTCGACACCCATCCAGCCTGCCTGCGGTCTTCCTTCTGCACGGTCAGCTGGGAAGTTACGTGTTGATGGTAGGGCAATAAAAGGAATGGGTTTGCCGGTCGTTCTCTCCTGCTGCTGAGACGTTTGGGGGTCTCTGAATGGAAGAGATGGAGTTCTCGATGGCTTCAAACACAGACCAACACCACCGACCGAGCCATCTTATACCTCGCGGTCGAATAATGAACGAACCCGCGCCGTTTCGCGATTCGGCTACACTCTACCGGTGCGCGACGCCCCAGCGTTCCGCTTTACACGCACAGCAACCAGCAAGCAGCCTAACCATCCGTTGCGTGGGTGTAAGGTCCATAGCGTGAACGTTTCCATGATGAGACGCGTGCCTTCCCTCTGTGCTGAAGCGACATCCCCACGCGATGCGCTTCGTTTGCTCAATTTTTCCCATCTTTCCCCTGTCACGCCCGAACACACCAACATCGACCTGATTCACGGTGATTACGCCTCTGCTTGGAGGCCATCGGCAACATGCCAAACAATCGCCTCAATGTACGTGGTGCACACCGTACCGGGACTTCACCCCAAAAAAAGGTATCTTCCACAAAATCTAGACTATAAAGTGGTCCACTTTACGGTCATATATATGAACCAAATTGGCCACAATGAAGCGTTCATATTTGGGGTATATGGTACTGACCAAATTGTGTGGTCGTGCGAAGGTTGCTGGAACCACGTCGCATGCGGGTACCCTGGTTGATTGGTTCAAGCGCGAAGGAGACCGATCAGATTTCGCAGGTCGGCACTGGCGTCACGCGGTCCACGGAGACAGACGCGCCGTGACTCATGGCCAAGACGAGGGACATCCTCCAATGAGACACCGACGAGGGGTAGGGGATTCTTCGCCGAACAGACTTTGAAGTGGATTTTATTCGTGCGGGCAACAGAATGAAACCGAGCCTGGAAAAAATCGAACACGGGCAGAGAGGAGGGAAGGGGAGGAGGCGGTCGCGACGGCGGAGCCTCCGATAGGAGAAGGAGCTCCTCCCCGCACGCTCTGCGTCCCAAGGGAGACCGGAGAGACACCGGGGGGACCGTATCCAAACACAAGAGACGCGCGTGCGTGCGCCCGCCCGCTGGACCACGGCTTCCTTCCGTCGAACTCTCGCCATTCTCCACTTGGACGCCCACGCCGCAAGTGCTTCGTTCTTCTCTGGCTCACCACGCGAAAAAAGACAAAGACGGACGATGTCGACGGCGCTGCTGAACACGGACGACCTCGCAATCGGCGAGATTCTGATCGCGCTCAAGCGCGACCCTGTAGTTCACGACGCTACGGCGCCGTTCACCCCGTCAGCGGCCGTGCTCGCGCCGGGGGTGCACACTTCGTACGGCAACTACCGCTCCAAGGTGGATCTCACGGTGACCACGCCCAGCGCAGAAGACACCGCGGCGGCGTTCTCCCGACTGCCCTTCAACACCGTTAGCCCCATGGCGTCGTCGCTGTACGCACTGCCACCGATGGCGCAGTCGCCGTCGGAGCGCACCAAGCGCTACGGTCCCGTGATCCAACTGGAGGACCTGCGCAAGTGTTTTAACATGCCGATCGCGACCGTTGCGCGCCAGTTTGGCATCTGCGCCACATTGCTCAAGAAGATCTGTCGCCGCCACGGCATCCAGCGCTGGCCGCACCGCCAGATTCGAAGCCTCCAGAAGAGTATCGACATGCTACGCGAGTCGCTCGCGGTCGCCAAGGGGTCCAACAAGGAGTATATTGCCAAGAAAATCGCCGCCTTTGAGTACACGCTCGAGTGCATCATGCAGGATCCCAACACGGCCGCCAAGGGCATCTCCACGGGCCGCCTCGCCTCGCCGGCCTCAGAGGAGCTGGCCAAGCGCGCCAAGCGTGCCAAGGAGATGAAGCACCTCGAGTCGGCGGCCGCGCTCGCCGCGATGAGCGACGACGAAGAGGAGGACCAAGACATGGAGGAGGACGGCGGCCTCGAGGCACCCTGGTCGCCGTCGGCGTCCTCCGCGGACGACGACCGCAAGGCCGCGAGCATGTCGATCCAGTCGCTCCTGTGCTGAGTGTGTGTGTTATCTGTTGTGTATCTGCTGTAGTTTGTTTGCTTTTCATGTGCCCCGTGCGTGGGTGGTGGCCGCGTCTAAAATAATACCATGTCCTCTATTGAACTCCCGTCTTGTCACGCGTAACCATTACCATGCTTGTCATCAGCGCGCTATGACGCCATGGGACGCGCATGAGGGCGGCGCGAGATTCTGTGGTGATCATCGACGTCGATGACTTGATTCGCGTCCCAACGGTCTCCTCAATACTCGTACGGTACAGTGTACGAACCTTGATACTTTCCGCCCTCGCCTCCGTCACGCGACTGGTCGTCTGGGTCCTCCACAATAGATCCGCTCCCCTCCGCTCCTCCGCTCCGCCTCCCAGCCAGTTCTGTCGATGGGGGGGAGGAGCCACGTCAGTCGGGCCACCCCCTCCGCTCTCCACACGCAGCTGCAGGGAAGAAAGATGGAAGATCCGCCGCCGCTTCCTTCCGCCAACAAAAACCCTAGAAATCAGCCACCACCCACAGGCCGCGACCCTTCACGGGAGGGGCACTCTATTCAAAGCGCTGGCGTCAACCCATCGGATTGCTCGTTTGGCCACACCGGACAGAATCTTGGCCACCATCACCGCTGAATCGACTTGAACACGATGGTCATGGCGCCGGATCCTCCATAAGATGGATCTCCACACACACAAGAAGGGAGGACTCGTGTGGCGCGTTGCCCCCTTGTACCCAACGGATACTGCGGTGCCGTGCAAGGCTGCTGAGCGCGCTCTCGTTAGCGTCAGTTTTACATCCCAGGGGGCCGAGTGTGGCGGTCTAACCGTGTGCGCGTTATTGGTCCACGGATGGATCCACACTCTCTCCCCACACAGACGCACGCACGCGCCGCCGCATCTCCCCTCCACCTCTGCCTTCGGACCAAACCGTCGGCCCACTTCTCTGGCTGCCCGCAGCAGAGCAAACAGTCCACCCACGGCCAGTGCAGACGGACGCGCGAGCGGGTCCGCGCCTCTGTGCTTGAGGATGGAGCCACCAAACCCAGCGAACCGTGGGAGCAGTGTCGAGACCCGACGCGCCACCTTCGAGGAACATCCTAGTGACCTCTCACATCGCATTTCCATTGAGTGCTGCAGGTACTCATTTATGCAGGTCTTGTAGGCCCCATCTCTGCACCTTGACTCGTGTGGACCACACGAGTGCCGTACCACCGACCATGCACGCCGCCCAGTCGTGTGCGGCACCGCACACCTCCTCCTCCTCCTCCTCCTCCTCCCCTCCGCCATTTCCTCCGCCGCTCCGCTCCCCGCATCCCTCCCCTCCTCCACCCGCCATGAGCTCCTCCTCCTCCGTTGTGGACGCCGCGCAGGCGCGCACGCAGGCGTACGTGGCGCGCATCGACCCGGCGGACGTGCTCACGGCCACGTCGCTCGCGCGCGTGGCCGCCGAGCTGCCGCCGTTCCGGCACATCGTGGGCAAGGTGCGCGACATCTACGTCTTCGCGGACAAGGTGCTGCTGGTGTCCACGGACCGCCAGAGCGCGTTCGACCGCGCGCTCGCCGCGATCCCGTACAAGGGCCGCGTGCTCACGCTCACGAGCGTCTGGTGGTTCCACGCCACGGCGCACATCGTGCCCAACCACCTGCTCAGCGCGCCGCACCCGGCCGCCATGCTCTGCCGCAAGTGCACGGTCTTCCCGGTCGAGTTCGTCGTGCGCGGCTACATCACGGGCTCCACGAGCACGTCCATGTGGACCAACTACGCCAAGGGCGTGCGCGACTTTTGCGGCCACACGCTCGCGGACGGCTGGAAGCAGCACCAGAAGCTGCCGCACAACATGGTCACGCCGACCACCAAGGACGACGTCCACGACGAGCTCATCTCGGGCGACGAGGTCGTGCGCAGCGGCCGCATGACGCAGGCGCAGTGGGACTACTGCGCGCAGAAGGCGCTCGAGCTCTTTGCGTTCGGCCAGCAGGAGGCCGCCAAGCGCGGGCTCATCCTCGTGGACACCAAGTACGAGTTCGGCGTGGACGACGACGGCACGATCCGACTGATTGACGAGATCCACACGCCCGACTCGAGCCGCTACTGGCTCGCGCACTCGTACGAGGCGCGCATGGCGCAGGGCCTGTCGCCCGAGAACATCGACAAGGAGTTTCTGCGGCTCTGGTTCAAGGACCACTGCGACCCGTACAAGGACGCCGTGGTGCCCGCGGCGCCCACGGAGCTCGTGCTCGAGCTCTCGCGCCGCTACATCTTGCTCTACGAGCTCATCACGGGCGACCGCTTTGCGTTCCCGGAGGCCGCCGAGTCGGCCGCCGCGCGCGACCCGCAGGAGCAGCTCGTCGAGCGCGTGCGCGCGGCGCTGCTCGAGAAGGCGTAGGCCGTGTAGAAGCAACCAGCAAAGCACCCCCGAATAAAAGATAAAAAGGCGAATTGTGCGTTCCTAGCTATCGGGGAGCGTATGTACAAAAGCGTTCGCGGGTCAGAGAAGTTTGCTACTTGTCGAAGCGCTTGGGCGTGATCTGGATCTGCGAGTTGGACGACAAGTCCAGCGCCGTAGTGCTCTCGCTGGACGTGTGCGTGAGATCCACGCGCGGAATAGCCGGCGCCGGCGGGTAGTTGCTGTCGATGGGCATCACCGACGCCTTGGAGATCTTGACGCCCACGAGCGGCGGCAGCGTGACCACGCGCGG
>JAMFLL010001727.1:0-13662 GCA_027475725.1 Pythium rhizo-oryzae | reverse complement strand
TGGAAGTGATCCCCTTCCATTGCACGCTCCAGCGCAATTACGACCATTCTGGAGTCGAAGGCTGCAACCAAGAAGCGCAAGCGCGAAGAAGAGGAAGCGGCACGTCGCGAGAGAGAACGCCAGCCCGAGAGGCGCCGCTACTACCTGTCATCGGAGGACTCAGACTAATATAGTCTAAGTATCCGTTCCATCTAACTCAGTAGACCCTTAGTCGAAGTTTGCTCCTGTACCGTTCGTACTTAGTACTCCCGTACTCTGCGCACACGTACTTAGCCTAAGTTCATTCAGGAACTGTACTTAGTAGATTCACACATACTCCGAACCGCACCTAGTGTCAACCACACCTAGTGTAACCCGTACCTATTGCCCAGACGTCACCTGTACGTAACCGAAGCGTACCTAGCAAGTCACTCGACCATGGCGAACTTAGAGAAGCTGAAGTTCCCTGCCCTGATGGCGAGACCGTTGATGAGAACTTCGTCATTCCAACCGGATCTACTGCGAAGGACGTTGCGACCCGCAAGGATGCAGCCCGTGCTGTCTGCTCGATACTTCGTCACCTACCCCCAGACCTGAAGTTCAATTATGTTGAAGAACGTAACCCCGCGGTTATCTGGACCAGCCTGCGTCTGCGATTCGATACCGACCGGAAGCAAGCGATGTTACCGTTCCTCAACGACGAGTGGAACAAGCTCTGTTTCTACGACTTCAAGACGGTGACGGAGTACACGACGAAGCTGTACCGCCAGTGAGCTGTCATGGTGTGGCAAGAAGTTGAGTGAGTCTGAGAAGATTGAAAAGACACACACGACGCTTAGCCCGGCTGAACGCATCTTGGGCACGCAGTATCGTTGCATGAACCATCAGAAGTTCGACAAGCTGGGGCTGCCCTCTTGATCGACGAGAAGCTTGGCATCCTACTCCAACGGAACCATGATGAAAGACGCCTTTCTGATGCACCGATAAAGCCGGTGACTCCCGAAGTCAAGTACGGTGAGGCACCACGCCACTCCAGGCCTCTCGATTCGTCAGGGGAAGAAGCGCTGGAAGGGAAATGGTAAAGGCAATGGTATTGACAACGGAAGGAACTTCTCACGTGGAAAGGGGAGGTCTACGACTCGCAAGGTCACGCAGACATCCGATCGGAATGCAGCAGCTGTGGCCTGAAGGGTCACTGGGCGAAGGAGTGTAATATACTTGCATTCCACTGCAAGCTCTACCAGCAATCGAAAGAGAACTCCAACAAGTCTTAAACGATAAAGGGGAAGGGTATAGTGACATCGTCTTTGAGAAAAAAAACCCTACTTTCATGCCGAACTTCTCAGACAACAGCGATGAAGCTGAGGTCAACTGTGTTGAGAGCTTCTACGCCAATGAAGATGAATGAGACCCATGTCTTATCGATAGTGACACGCCATCCTTAAGGACAAGAAGTTCTTCGTGTCGCTCGAATCATCACAAGCACCCGTCAAAGTCAAAACGATTGGCGGAGCCGCATCGGTTCCCAAGGGTTCTGATCAAGCCCTAGTGGTCCTACCCAATGGAACCGTAATCAACATCAACAAGGCGATCTTTGCTCCTGCAGCATCGCGCAACTTGATTGGATATACTGACTTTCGAAGGAACGGACTGCACATCAATACTGGAACTCTCCTCAATGACAAGGACCTGTCTTTATCGGGTTGGGCCCATGCTGTCATACACGCTGCAGCACTTATCCTGTATAGACCTCCATGAGAGATGGTATATCCCCATACGAGATTGTACGTCAGTCACGCACTTGAGGATCTTCGGCTGCGCAGTGTATGTTTTTATACCGAAGGATGTACGTCATATCGTTTACGTGCAGAGCATCGTGCAGAACGCGCCAGACGCATTCACGCCCACGGAACGCATGACCACGTCGACTCTAAAAGAGGCTTCAGAGTATCCTGCATCGATATCTGTCGACCCCGTCCCCGCTTCAACTGCAACGATAGACCAACAACCGAAGAAGCGTGGAAGACCGAAAGGCGCCAAGGAGAGACTTGGGTAGGCAGGGAGAGAAAACGAGCAAAGAGCTCCAAGTCTAAGAACGATCAATCAACTCACTCGGCAATTTGCCTCCTCCTCACCAACCAGCTTCTCCGTCTCTCCGCTTCCCTGCGCTCCCAGCTCCGGTCGGTTCTCTCCTTGCGGAGAAATCGACGCCAAGAGGTTAACAGCCACAACTCGCTGTGCTCAAGAACATGTCGACTCGTCGAACCACCCGAGCGGTGGCTTCGCAGCAAGCGTCTCCCCCGCCGTCCCAGGCTCTTGCCTCGCCAGCCATCTCTAGCCTCTCACTATAAGCGACTGTACGACATCGACGAGTGCGAGGACCCGGACAGCATGCTGACCCTGACCATGGCCAAGCTCGTGAAGGAGATGGGGCACAACGGCAGTGCCTCGGACAAGAAGTCGCTGGCGACTGGCGCGGGCAAGCGTCGCAAGGACAATCGAGGCGAGCGCGTCAAGACCGAGAGCGGCCGGCAAGGCCAACACTGTCGTGGAGCGCAAGCGACGGCCGCCGCACAAAGGCCAGCAGGGCTTCCGTGCGAACGGCAACAGGAATGGTCAGTTCGCTTGCTATGTATGCGGGTCACCAAGTCACGACGCTGCCTACCACCGCCGCAACATTGACAAGCAGGGCGCCGGTGACGCCAGCAACGATCGTGCTGCCGCCAAGGTCGCGGCTGGTCGTGAGGATTGAGGAGTCAGCGTCAGGTGCTCGTCCATAGTGCTAGACATGGGCGCGTCGCATCATCTGACGAGCCAACCAGACGATCTCACGATCACAAGCGACAACGAAATGTTGGTGGTGGAGATGGCAGACGGTCGGACCATGGTGTCGAAGTCCAAGGGCCGGCTGCGGATCCGAGCGCTCGTGCAGAACGCTAGTCGTGAGGTGGTGGAGCAAGACTTCATCCTCGACAACGTGTGCTATGTGCCCGGGCTGCCGCAGACGCTGCTCTCTGTCTCCACGCTGCTCAACACTGGGAACACCATCGATGTGCGGGCCACGTGCGCCACGGTTCATGTCGGTTCGCGCCGACGAACCAGTTGCATCGCGCGGGTCCAGAACGGTGTCTACTCAGTGATCACCGGCCATGCTGGTGGACTCCGGTCTGCACCACTGGCTGTGGGAGCATGCACTGACGCATGCTGCCTTCCTGCGCAACCGGATTCCGAAGCGCGGCTCTCTCGTCACGCCGCACGAGCGCGTCTTCGACCGCAGATCCGACGTCAGCAAGGTGCCTATCTTCGGACAGGCGGCCGTCGCCAAGATCTGCACAAGAAGCTCGATCGCTTCCGCGACACGAAGAACCAACTCGGTACGTTCGTAGGCTGCAACGACGAAGTCAAGGGCTTCAGCATGTACATCCCGGGTCCAAGGCTAGACGTCATCAAGTCGCACGACGTGGAGATGATGGACCGTACGCTGTTCGAGATTGAACCGGAAAATCAAGACAGCGACTTTGAGGACGACACCAGCGCCCGAGGAGGATGACGCAGAAGCAAAAGCGCTGCACCACTCCGTCTTGGAGGCCACGCGATGCTCAAAGCCCATGACCAAGTGCAACGATGCCCAGGCATCGGCTCTCGTGGTCCTGTCTGAGATCATCAGAGAGCCACTCAACCTCGCGGAGGCAATGCGTTCGCCGCAGAAGGATGAGTGGGCCAACGCCCTCGACACGGAGGTCAAGGCGCTCTTCGACAATGGTACCTTCGAGTGGGTCTTCCCGCCGCCGGGAGCCGCCGTGCTCGACCACACCATCCAGTTCAGAGTGAAGCTCGGCGCCGATGGCAAGATCGAGCGCTTCAAGGCGCGCCTGTGCGCTCATGGCGACAGACAGCTGCCGTTCGTGCACTACCTCGAGACGTATGCACCAGTATTGGTGCTAAACTCTGTCCGTGTGTTCTTCGCCGTGGCGGCTCGACTGCAGCTCAAGGTCCGTCAAGGTGACGTGCCCGCCGCCTCGTGAAGGCTGGCCTGCCCGAAGAGATCTACATGAAGCCGATCAAGACTTACGCGACTCCGGCCGACGCCGGCGTGTGTGGCGTCTCCGCAAGGCCCTGTATGACTTTTAAAAGCACCGACACATGCAAAATATGAGCATTCACGTCGACCAACCACCCTGCCGTTGGTTGGTCCTTGATTTGCATTCTCGTGTTGTGCCATCTAGTTAAGTAGCCGAAATGCATGGCTTTCGTCTTGGCCGCAAACGGCGACTCTGGACGCGGCAGCTTCAAACACACACGCACGCACGTTTGTGGGTCGATCGCGCCAAACAACAGCGCGCTGAAGGTGACTCTCCTGTGGTGGTCGTCCACAAATCCCCTGCTTCTTCCAGAGCGGCCGCCCTCTTGATGGTCTCGGCAGTTAGACGCGATACCAACGAGAGTCTGGGCTCATCCCTCGTACGATTGTGGCAACAGGCTTTCAACGCGGACAATAGAGCTCCCATCTTCATCCTACTGCGCAGCGTGTACTCAGACTTGATGATCCCGTTAATTGCTCCAACGGGTTATTAGTGGTCGCAAAGCCTGGGCTTGTCCAGTGAGACTGCCAGCTTGCAAAATACCAACGATCCATTGACGCTGAAAGTACGTCGCGAACGGCGCGATCTCGGCATCAACGCGCACACGTCGCGCATGACTGCCTTTGTTTTACGTTTCTCGATGCCTCTCATTTTTCCCAACACCATGGCGATAGGATGGTAGTAGCACATGGGAGGGTGGTCACTTCCGAGTGCTGTCATTATACTGTTGTGCTGAGCGTGTCTCTCAATACGAAGCGCAAGATCAAATCGTGACCGGCGACGTCGCAGAAAAGTCGGGGAAGCGCAGTCATCGCCCGCTCGAAGATCTCGACGGTGCGCTGTGAGAATTGAAACAATCCGACGAGTGAAGACTGGCGGGTCGGACCCGAGAGACCGCACACAATGGTTGGAGAGTCAACGTCGCTCAGTTTGAACGTAGCATAATATGAAACTCAAATGTGGACGGATCCCTGTCCATCTTGAGTATTGGCCGCATAGCTAACAAAAAACGGATCCTCATTGGTTCCGTTTCCGATCGGGGGGGGGGGGGGGGGGGGCGCCGTCACAGCGTAGCGTAGAGTAAAAGTGTAATCACTCGCTTTGAAGCCGGTGAACTTGTTTGCTAGGATCTGATCCTTCAATTGTTTGAGCTCATTATGATTCGAGAGGTACTCTCGGCGGAAGTGTGGGGAGTTGGTCTAGACTTGGAGAAGAGTAGGGATGCCCGATGGACCGAGCGAGAACGACTTTGCCATCACATTGCGAATCACGGCTGGCTTCATTATATACTTGGCTTTTTCCTTTGCAAACATCGTAAAGCAGCTCGCGCGGGGCGATCTGGACGGATTTTGGTGGATTTTTGAACATTCCTAGCGTGGCTTTTTTTGCGGTTTTGGCTGGTTGAGGCTGTCGGGCACCACCGCATGCGCCCTTTTCAAGGGCATGGTGCCTCCTTTTTCGCCTTCTTGGAACCGCTGCAGGACCGGGACTTGCAAACGTACATGCACACTCTCATATTGTGAGCAGCAAGGCCCGTGAGGCATAGCTGGCAGCGAGTCAAATTACTCCAGCCGATGCGAGTGGCGCTCAGCGCGTCGACGAATTTTTCAGCATTCCTGTGGTCACGAAACTCTCCGATCCCTCGTCAGTCAAGACTCGCCATCACAGTGCTCTTTGAGGTGCGCAGTTAATGCTCTGCGTTGGTTTGTGGTGTCTGATGCGAGCGGTGAGCACCGGTAGCTCAAAAGGCACGTTTCGTGCGTAGTAATAGTGATTTTACCAAACATTGTGTACCTCCAAGAAGCAATGCTACACTAACAAAAGGATCTTAGTGGGGGCACCTCGTAAAACAACGTCTTCGCACAGATAGTATATCACTGCTGCGTCAAAGTGCTGGTTGATAAGCTGTACTCCTTTTGTCTTCAAATGTTTGGGGTTGGCACTTCAATTGGCTGTGGGACGGCTCAAGTGGCCCCAGCCAATGATAGTCAAGGGTACGTTCACGGTGTGTGTTTCTAACCCTCTCTGTGTGTTTATATCGTTCCCTCTCTAAGGGACCCTAGGGGCACGTGGCTTAATAGTCCGGACTGGACCACCAACCCCACTAATAGTCTCCAAGTTTCACCATCAAGTACCCAAGTATATCAAGCACTCGCTTAGAGCTAGGAGCTCTCAAGTCCCATCACGGCAGGAGGTGACGTTAGAATATTCGATCGCCAGCGCGCCTGAAGACTGCAGATTCGACCGACGCATTCCTCGTAGGTGACCGGCGAAGAGAGAAGAAGAGAAGGAGAGAAGGAGAAGGAAGGCGAGGTCGACCGAGGTCGCCTCAACCAAAGGACTTGCAAGCTCTTCACCCCCAAAACACAAGGCGGGGGGGGGGGGGGGGGGTGGCATGCTGCGTGCCGCGACGTGGAGGTGCAGCGATGCCGCGGGCGATGTGGTCCCCCCAACTGCACGTAGTGACGGGGGATCTTCTTGATCGGCTGAACAAAGCAAACAGTAGACGGATACGGCGAGCTCAAAGCGACGTTCAACTGTCGGTTGAGTCGCTCCAACGGGTTGTTCATGCGCGCGACGATATCGCGATGGACGTTCCACACACGCGGTGGAAGCAACTTGATCCCAAGTCTTGCGGAAGTACACCCAGAACTTCTTCCACGGCTTGGTGGAGTACTTGACGCCCTCACCGCTGCACCTTATACGGACACGAGCAATCACCTATGCAATACCGTTCTTCTCGATGGTCCGCGAGCATGTCGAGCCACCCCACACTCCATGGTAATGTTGTTATCTGGCTTGGAGATGCTTGGCCATCTTCCGCGAGCACGCCTGCTTGAAGTGGTAAAAGGGCAGCCAACGACGTCGAGGTCCGAAAATCAATCCTGGACGGCCTGGATCGAAGCCAACTCGAAGTCGCACACAACCTGCTTGGGCTCGTTGCGCTTGCAGCATGCGTCGATGATGTACTGGTACTGGGGGATGTTCCAGTACGCTTTGTATTTTTGAAGGCAACCAGCACGTAGAAGATGGCCACTTACAGTTGTCGTCGCAGTGGTAAAACTGCTCGCTCACCACGCCTCGAATTTTTAGGTCGTGTCGGTGGCTGGACACCGCCATCCTATCGACCTCGTGCTGCATGGGCGCTTTGACGACGAGAGTCTGCGTAGTCTCGTTCAGGGTGTGGTGAGACTGCGATGGCGGTGTAGGCATGTTTGCGAAATCATACCCATCATGGAGGCATAGAAGACCTGCTTGGGCGCACAGGCTTGGATCCTGTAGAAGCTGCAGCGGTAGGAGATCTTGACACGGCTGATCGCGAATCGCGTGAACTCGAAACCGCCGCTTTTCGACCACGGCGTTGGAAGGTTGCGCGCTTGGCAAGCGCACCGCTGGCTCTACCTGCATGGGGAGAAGATAACCTGTCCTAAATGTGTTCAAAACTGTCCTAAATGTCCCAAGTACACAACTCGACTCCTCCAGTTGGAGACGTGGCTGCGATTCGCAGGGGGGGGGGGGGGGTCCCCGCGAGCGAAGCGAGTGCGGTCCTGCAAACTGCCAAACGCCGACCCAGCCCTCCTGGTTTCTGGACCCGTAGAGTATTTTTCCGACGCGAAGGCGGTTGCGCCGCAGCGTTTCCAGGGAGCGCAGCGACCTGGCTCTGGAGTTATCTACTGATAGAAGGCACATATTTTAGGACATTTAGGACGCTCTAGGACACTGATAGGACACATTAATCGACAACACCTGCATGCTTTTCAACGGCCCCTGGCATTGCGCTGGGCCGCCCACTGACCGAGGCTTCCTCCAGCGTGACCTGGTTCGCCTCGACGCTGGTCTGGATGCTCTGTTGGCGTCACTCTCGCCCTGCGCAGGCGCCGGCGAGGGGTGTACAAGGCGCGCAGCTTCAGGAGCGCGACAAGGCGCTCCACCGCGATAGACCACACCCGCAGTAATCACGCGGAGACAGAGTTGGGACACCATTTCAGTTCGACAGATATGCGAAAACGGAGAATAAGGAGAATGCCACGGAGAGCGATCAACATTGGTGTGAGGTGTGGTTCTCCTCAAGCACTCTAATCCAGCGATTATGCTTTGTCTGCGACCAATCATAGACCAATAATTTAACTTCAGACCTACTGACGAACCCTGTCAATAAAACCGAGTCTGACCATAAATGAGACCCGATTCCAGAATGACCCGGAGGGAATCTTTTCATTTGGAGAGCGCTAGGTGCACCGCTCAAACGCATGATACTGGATTTGGAACTTGTACAGACGTCGGCTCCGTCGTGAGGATATGAGCACCTTTACGTCTGTACGTCGCGGGTTACAGCCGTCAAATTCTTGCGCTGTCTTTCGCTGACCGAAGCATTTGGGCGATCGCAACTCTGGAAATTCCAACATACTTACAACCAAGTGGATATGTGATGAAGCGGTATGCAAAAAAAGTCACCTTACTTTTCACATAGGCTCTTGCACTCTTCTTACCAGCTAGGCCGGGCGAAGGTAGCGCCGCTAGCTGGTAACCAAAAGAAGACGAGCGAGCTGGGTTCTCAACCAGCTCTGGCTAGTCCCTCACGTTGTGTACCCTTTGGGAAATCGGTTCTTTGAAGCTTGAGTAAAGGGGAAATACGTCTATTACAGAACGTCTGCCCACTCAACCAGATCTCTCAATTCAACCAGTCCCTGTGAATACCAGTCGGAATATAAACACACAATCACACTACACACTAGGCCTAGGACGGAAGACTGGCTTCGATCCGCTAGGCCTTAGCCGGGATCGGAGGGGCTACCTCGATAACCGGCCAGAGGGGGAGAGCGTCTACCCGGTAGACCTCTAAAACACCGGCTCAATCCGGCGACTACCAGCAAACGCTGGCACAAACCAAGAGAACACACACAATATGGAGTACCTCAGTCCCCAGAATAACTGGTTTCCTTGGTAGGAGTTGAAGGAAGTTGGTGCTCCTCTTTCCACACACGTACACACTAGTACCAGTCCAGAACCAGTCCCACACGCAAGTGTCCACTACATCGCGCCTTACACACAACACAGGCGTACCTTAGGGGCTGACACGTGTCCCTGTTGAGAGTCTTGAGCTGGGAGACTTGTGCAGTACGAGGCAAAAAGCGAAGTCTTGACGAAGGAGGGCCGGGGGAACCGGCCCTCATACACCTACCTACTTTCGATAAACTACGTCCTAAACCTACCCGGACTTGACATTCCCGGCTGCACCCATATCAGGGCGGTGGTCACTAACCGGTACCGCCGGCGGAACACTGGTAACTACCGGTATTTCCCCGGCAGCGGGGCCCGGTACCAGAACGCTGGTACGTTCGCCCGGCTCCTCCTACCTACTGCTTTTACTCAACTGGCTATTCTACGGGCCGGGCCGGTCGGCGGAGCCGGATCTGGGACTGGGTGCACCGCGGGGCCGGGCGCATCACCCGGGGGGGATCCCCAGCCTTCTCCCAGCCTTCCTCGCCTCGGAGAGAACGGCGCTTCGCCACAGATATTGGATTACCAAAACGATCACTAAACACAAATCATAAGAGATAAAAATCGAAAGACGTTTAATCGGCTTCCACTCGACGACGCAACGGCAGCAACAGCCTCAACAGCCTCAGCGCGACACAGCCATTCCCCTCAACGCCGTCGTTCGTGATCCGTCGCTCGTCGCGCGCGAGCACGTCTGCCGACGGCAGTGACAGTGTATACATGCAGGCGTATGCGAAAGGACGCGTGCCGCGCGCGTGACGACCTTCGTCGGAGCGGAGCAGTGGTCGGCCCGACGGCGTCGGATCGCTCCCCTCTGTCCCCAACCTTCTTTCTCTATATCAATTCTGTGTACATTTGCAGTTTGTTTTGTGCTGACCGATCTTTTGCAGTTTTTGGATTCTTACCCCACTCCAAAATGATGGCTACTTGACTCGCGGATTGATAGTTAAAAACGAAGCTCCGGAACGTACCAAGAAAATTGACGCAATTTGCGAAGCCCAAGCTCGACGAACCCGAACCTAGTCCTGGGGGACGACAACTACTTCCTGGGGGAGTTGGCCAGGAAGAGCCTCCTCCCACACCTCACTTTCAAGCCGGAAGACGAAGCGCTCTGTCAGTTCAACGAATGGATCATCAACGACTTGAAGACCCTCGCCATCATCGCCAAGATGCTGAGTCCCGTGTACTAGTCGATGGTACATGAGGCACAGACGGCTATCGAAGCGTGGGAGATGCCCAAGGCGTTCTTTCTGAAGCAGAGTCTCCACAACCGGGTCCACATGCGCAAGGAACTCCACGAGCTCGCGATAGACAACGGCGGCAACATCATGGAACATATCGTTCGCTTTGATGATCTGTGCGCGAAGTTGTCGGTCGTCGGCGAGAAGGTGGATGAAGCGGAGAAGATCGTGGTTCTTCTCGGTAGTCTCCCGTCTGAGTATGATTCCATGGTGCGGATCATCGAGGCTCGTAATAAAGTCTCGCTGCTCGACGTGAAGGAGATTCTGCGCCGTGAATACGACGGCATCCAGAAGCGCGAGGTGAAGGAGCAAGCCTGCGAGCATGGCGCTCAGCGTGGCGGTGGTAATGGCAAGCGCGGTCATGGCAAGAAGACGAAGAAGAAGTTCCAGGGCAAGTGCTTCGAATGCAGCCAAGTTGGACACAATAAGGCGTTGTGCCCCCAGCTAAAGAAGTCTGGTGCTGGTGGTGGCGAGTTCGTGTTCTCAGCCTCGAGTGACGGTTTAATGGACCAGTCGGTGTGGCTTTTGGACAGTGGGGCAAGGTCGCATATGAATGGCACGCGCGAGGATTTTTGGAGTATCCGGTGCTAGCTGCGCCGATCGTCATCACTGTGGCGAATGGGCAGCGCATTCAGGCCGTGGGCGCTGGCTCTATGCGGCTGTGTGACAAAGGCGGTGGCTCAAGTGACGCTCACTGACGTACTGCATGTCCCGAACCTCGACCGCAAGCTCGTCTCTGTAGCGGCTCTGACCGCAAAGAACGTGGTTGTCCAGTTCGGTACCGATCATGCAGCTCTCGTTGTCCACGGGGACGAAATCGTCCGAATTTCTCTCGTCGGCAAGCTTTTTGCGTGGCACGTCGTGGTCGTGCCCGGTGAGGTGGCCAACCAATTAGCTGAAGGCTGTGAGTGGCCGAACCGCCTCGGTCACGTCTCATAAGCCAAGATGGAGTTGATCTCAAAAGTGTGCAGCGGTGTACCAGCGTCGCTTGGTCGGAATGGTGGTGTTTGTAGTGGCTGTGCTCAAGGCAAGATGTCTACCAGTCCGTTCGCTCGGCAGTACGGAGCGAGATCAAGATGTCTTGCCATTTTGAGATGGTGCAGACCGACCTCATGGGTCCCATGAAACCAAAGTCAAAAGGGGGAGCTCAGTACGTTCTCACATTCGTGGACGACTTCTCGCAATTTGTGCACGTGTACCTGCTGTCGTCCAAGGCTTAAGTGTTTGACCGGTTCCGACAGTACAAGGTGATGGTGAAAACCCAGTACGGGTGCCTGATCCGCTGTCTGCGGTCCAACAATGGAGGGGAGTACACGAGCAAGGATTTTTATCGCTATGTGCCGGTGCCGGCACCCTCCAGCAGTTTAGTGCTCCCTACTCTCCGCAGCAGAACGGCCTAGCGGAGCTCATGAACCGCACGATCTTCGAGACGGCACGAGTGAAGCTCTATCACATGCAGGTCCACCTAGAGTGGTGGGGTTACGCGGTCCTGCTTGCTGTTCGTGTCCCCAACCGTATCCCGCCCCGACACCTACTGCTGTGCTCACTGGCGTGGACGAGCTGATCGATCACTTTCGTGTGTTTGGTTCCGAGGGTTTCTGTCTCGTGGACAAGTCTAAGCGCACCAAGTTGGACGCGAAGGCTCACAGGTGCCTTTTCCTTGGACACGCTCCAGGCTTCAAGGCCTACGCTGTTTGGGACTACGAGGAGGAGCGCATCGTGGTCACCCGTACGGTTCAGCTCGATGAGCGCCCTCCTGCACGTTACCGCGGTGCTGTTCTATACGACGATCGAGAACCGTTCATCACTCCATTCGACCAGGATGATGCTGATGCTGCCGTGCCCATGCCAGCTCCACATGCACATACCGAAACCGCTCAGTACGAGATGGAGGTCGACTCAACTGGTCCGCAGGGACCCGTCGACATGGAGGTTGATGATGAGCCGACCGCACTGGTTCCCAGAGTGCCAACGCCTCGTGCTGTGCCGAATCGGGGGAGTGGACACCCTATTGCCAGAGGTGGCACTAGCGCGGCGGTCTTTCGGCCCAGCAGTCTGATTCACCACTCGCAGCCCCGTCTCGCTATGCATCCTGGGCTTGCAGTGCGTCTAGGTCTTCCTCCGTTGTTCACCCGCCTTCCTGCGGTGAGTGGACCGCCGCCATCACCACCTGCGTTCAACTAGTCGACCGCGGTTGTGTTGCGCTCTAATGACATCGCCAGCATGAAGATCGAATTGTCTTCCAAGGCGGCTCGACTCGCCCTCGTGCTTCTACGTCTATCAGACCACTGCTCACTCGCCCGCCTGACGACGCGCACCCGAGTTCGCGCCCGCAGCTCATGGACGGAGCTCACAGTGAGCAGTCGGCCAATAACGACGACGGAGAGCCTGAGAGCAAGAGACAACGCACGGACGACGGGTATGAGATCGCTCTGGCAATGACGGAGGTACCCCGCAGCTACAAGGACGCCATGGCCTCGCCCGACGCAGAGAAGTGGAAGGAAGCTATACGCAGTGAGATCAAGTCGCATGTGCGCAACCACACAGGGGACCAGGTGTACCGTCCGTCCGGAGTGAAAGTCGTCGGTCACAAGTGGGTATTCGCTCACAAGTTTGGTGAAAAGGGCGAAATTGTGCGCTACAAGGAGCGTCTCGTCACGCTGGGATTTCTGCAGACGCATGGTGTGGACTACACTGAGACCCACTCTCCGGTTGCGAGCACGAACACGATCCGCGTGCTGCTCGCCTTGTGCTGCCAGCGTCAGCTTATGATCCGCCAGTACGACATTGAAACTGCGTTCTTGAACGGGGACCTCGAGGAAATCGTGTACATGTCACCGCCGGAAGGGATGAACATCCCGGATGGAATGGTGTGCCGGCTGCGTCGCAGCATCTGCGGGCTCAAGCAGGCGGCGAGCGTGTGGTTCAAGAAGATCCGCTCGGTGTTGGGCTCAATGGAATTCGAGCAGTGTCGCTCTGATCCGTGTCTTTTCGTTCGACGCAGCTCTGTCGATGGTGGTGCCCAAATGCTCGTCGCACTGTACGTGGACGATCTTCTCGTGGGCTGCGAAACAGAGGACCAAGCGCAGTCTCTTTGTGCCGGTCTTGAACAGTACTTCACTGTGAAGAGTCTGGGTGACGTGCGTGTCGCACTCTGGATTGAGATAGACTACAACCGCGACCAAGGCGTGCTCACTATGAAGCAGTACCTGTTTATCACGAAGATGTGATGAAGCGGCCTGGTTTTCGGGAGAAGAACACTGGCGACGGAAGGATCCAACCAGCCCCCGGTGTCGCCCAGCCAGTCGGACCAGCGCCAACCCGTAGGAACAGCATCTAGGTCAGCCTCCCACTCGTAC
>JAMFLL010001726.1:0-13671 GCA_027475725.1 Pythium rhizo-oryzae | reverse complement strand
TCGGCGCTTGCCGAGCCCGCGATGCACTTCGCTTTCTCTATGAGGCCGCACTTAAGCACGTTGTGTCAGATTTGTCCGCACAGATGGCACTTACGTTTGAGGTTTTCGCGTGGTTTAGTCGTTCGTCGTTAGAGTTCATTGCAGCGGGAGCCGACCCATCGCGTGCGGTCGTGTCGCAAGTGCCGTTGGTCTGATCCGTGTTCGTCGTGTTCGTATTGGCCGCGACCATCGTTGCCGTGGAGCAGTCGGGCCACCTCGACCGCCTCGACAATTTTGACCGGTTTCACCGGTTTGGCCGTTGTGGTTCCTATCGCTGTTGCAATCTTGGCGGCCCCGGCGATCGTCATGGCGCGTGCCGTACTCCCGACCATTGCCCTTGAGTCGGTGTAGGAGTTACTCGAGCCCATCTCGGCGGTGTAGTCTGCAGCGTCATAGGGAACGGACGTGAGAAGCGTAACGGCGAGCTTGGGGCACGCATGCGTCGTAAAGACCTCGAGCACCAACTTGGTCTGATCGCCTTCCTCGGTATTCTCAATGAACGATATGTACTCGAGATACTGGTCTCATGTGTCACCCTCACGTTTGAGGTTTCTAATTCGATTTGTGAGCTCAGCTTCCAGCCGAGCTCGGCTGTCAGCGTCCGCTTGAGTTCGGAGTATGGCATGCCCTTGCCTCCCCACGACTGTTAGAGATCTTTACTTGATGCGACAGAAGGAGACCCACTTGGGTTTATGACCTGTTGGAGTGAGACTATGAGCTGGAGAATGCAAGATTGGGATTGAATACATTAGTAGGCAGCGTTATGGTCATGCCGATGGGCCGACGGGCACATCGCTCCTCCTACTCCTGGGCTACCATGGCGATTTGGCGCGCATCCAAGCCCGAATTACTCCAGCCGACGAAGACCTCGCCGCTCTAGATGAACCCCAGCGATATCTGGACCCGCTACGTCTTAGCATCCGAAGGCTTTCGGTGGATCTGGGAATTCAGCCTGCAAAAGATGTATCCGTGCAGGCGCTGCAGATCCACGACGAGAACATGCAGTTGGTGCTATATCATGAGTTTGCGTCAGTCCAGAGCTTGGCCGACAATAACACCGACACCACTACCACAGTCTGGATGCGTTACAACCGCGAGCACGCACATGACGTCGGTGCTAAGCGGACTCTCTACTGTGACTTTCGAACTCACTTCACGTGGCACAAGGACCGACGCGTTTGAACGCCACAAAAGGGTACGACGAGCGTCGGTTGGGTTCACTATGTCATTTCCGTGATACGGCTCGGTACTTCCCTCGGTTGCTTCTTCATCACGCCCCTGGTGGAAAGTCGTACGCAGATATCCGCACTATGGAAAGGAGTCGTGTAGGGTTCATATCGACCAGCAGCCCAAGCCAGGGGTTGGATACGGACGAAGAGTTTGACAATGATCTCGCGCTTACCGCTCTGCCCGCGTCACCTCGCCAAGTCCGTAAACTCTTCGTGATTATGTTGCATTTCTGCGAAGTGATCGCACCAGAAGTTCTGCTCGTCGAGAATCCTAGGATCCTGGAGACATCATGTTCGCGCACAAAGACTCGACTGCTACAGCCAAGACGTGGTGTCAAAGCTCGAATATCGATTATCTTCAACAGCGGATCTTCGCTAGCCAACGTCCCAGCCCTGCCACAAGGCCTCGAGCTATCACCGACAGATACGGAGTGAAGAGTCAGCCAAGGTCCCGACTTGCTCACGATCATTTTCGAGGCAGAGCGGCTACATACCATGCTCTTTCCGGAGAGGCAGCTCTTTTTGATGTCGTCACGTCGGCAGTAGCGGAATCGGACACTGAAGAAGAACGCGCGACTCCGAAGCTCTTCTTTATTGACTGATCTGACGGCTCAGGCGAGACGCTTGTCTACACTGCCATCATCGCCCATCTCAAGGCTGCGAAACTTCACCATGATCACCATCATCACGGCAACAAGTGGCATCACCGCAATCCTGCTCGAAGGCGGAGGGACTATGCGCAATATGTTCAAGTTACCCATACCCATGTTGCACAACTCATCGTGTCAGTTCTCAGTGGAGTCGAAGGTTGGACGCCAAAACCATTCTTCAAGCTTGATCGTTGTCGATGATGCACCCGTGATGCTCCGGCACGTGTACCAAGCCTCGAGCCGCACGATTCGGGATGTGATGAAGCAAGTCGATCCTCGCTTAGAGCGCGTGCCATTCGGCAGAGAGCCAGTCACCATCGGAGGAGACTTCAGGCAAAAGCCCCCGTCATTTCAAAGGCGCCCGTGTCGTAGTCGTCGTTGCTTCGTTGAACCGGAGCGCATTATAACACAAGTCGCGAGTATCCAAGCTGTCAGTAAAGTTGCCGTTGTTGGCTGATGACCAAAGCTGGAGCGTACTTGCTTGCCACCGGCGAAGGTCGCGTGGAAGCCGAAGTTGTGCTCCCTCCGCAAGTCCAGTGGGTCCATACGTTGGCTACGTTGGTCCGTGCAGTGTATTATGGTGTTTTCTTCGACGGCTAATGTTCCCTGGCAACCAATGCCTCCCTCGCGCCACTCAACGAGGATGCAGTGCGCATGAACAAGATAGTGTTGGGTATGTTTCCCGGAGGCGAGATCGTGTATCGCAGCCGATGTGATATCCCCGAGAAAGTGCAAGATGCCTCGCTCCATCCACTGGGATCATCAACACCAAAGACGACCCCCCCCTGCCACGGCACGCGCTTTGTCTCAAGATGGATTGCACAGCCATCTTGCTTCGCAATCTCAAGACGACTCGAGCGCTCTGCAATTGAACCTGACTTCGCGTTCCTGGATTCTTTCCGACCATGTTTCAGTAATCAGCCAAGGCACGTTCTTGGCGAGAAGCACCTGCCGCCTCAGATTGCTCAGCGCCCTCCCAGGAACGACCCCCCTTTCGTTTCAAGCGTCTGCAGTTTCCTTTGCGCCTCGCTCGCTTGTACAACGACCATCAGCAAGGCTCACGGACAGACACTCGATACTGTCACGGACAGACCCTCGATACTGTCGGCTTCTACCTGCCCAACCAGCTCTTTGCACACCGTCGACTGTATGTCACGCTCTCACGGACACCAACCGGACCAGCGGGAATCGTCTTCTGCAACTGCAGTGAGGACAGAAATCAGTGCATCTTTTGTATTTTTCAACAATAGATATGAAAATTTTAAAAACATAATTTTGGTTGGGGCAAATGAGCGAAGCGAGCTCACCAAATTTTTGAGAACATGACACACGGCATTGAGGGGTTTTGATTGGGTAGAGATCATCGAATCACTTTTGCCGACTACTCAAACTGTCCTCGCACTGAAAACCAGCTGCCACGAAGCGATGCCGGTGACGCATTCGCCGCACTGTTCCGCTTCCACGGATTCTGCTCGCTCCAGCACTCACCAACCCCAACTTCAGAATCGCTTTTTCCGACTGTACAGCAGCTGAGCGCGGGCACAGTTGGACCACCAAAGAAGCGGAACCAAGTCCAAAGTCGCAGAGCAATTTCCACCCCCCACTGAAGGCTGCGATGTGGGCGCGACGAACATCTGGTGCAGGACCGCGTGTGCGAGCGCTGCTCGTCGCGCTGATGGCTGCGTGCGTGCTGCACGTCGTCGCGGCGTCCAGCAAGACCAAGGATGACATTCGGGACATTTCGGAGATCAACGTTTACGACATTCTCGCGATCGTGGTCATGGGATTCGGACTCGCCATGGCGGCGTCCGGCGGCGTCGGCGGTGGCCCGATCATCGTCCCGCTGCTTGTGCTGGTCATGGGCTTCGACATCAAGTATGCAACGCCGGCGTCCAATTTCATCATCATGGGTGGCGCGATCGCGAACGCCATTTTCAACCTGCAGAAGCGACACCCATTCGTGGACCGCCCGCTTGTCGACGCCGACATCTGCATGGGCATGATCCCGGCGATGATGGCTGGTGCTGTGATCGGCGCATTCCTGTCCAAGTTGCTGCCTTCTTACATCATCTCGATTCTGTTCGAAGTGGTGCTCTCAGCCTCGGGCTTCCGCACCATGCAAAAGGGCATCAAGCTCCACAAGGCCGAAGTCGCCAAGAAGAAGAAGCTGCTGCAAGAGAAGGAAGAGCAGGACAAGCTCCTCTCGCACGACGGGTCGGCGGAAGACAACTCGACGAGCCCCGACTCGGAGAACCAGACCGCGCCCAGTGCCCCCTACACGCAACTCCAATCTCCAGTCGCTGCGGTCGTGAGCATCGACGAGCCATTAGACGATGCGAAGCAGCAGGAACTCGTTGTACTCATAGCGCACGAGCGCCAGTTTCAGTGGAAGAAGCACCTCTTTGTGTTCGTGTGCTACCTCGGCATCATCGCTGCGAGCATCGGTGGCGCCGAGTCCAAGTGTGGGAGCGTGGGTTACTGGGTCATCCTCTGGGCGGAGCTACCGTGGGTGTTCTGTTTCACGCTGGCGTTCGTGATCTACATGAAGAAGCATCAAGCATACAAGCGCTCCCTCAACTTCCCTGTCGCGGCGGGCGATATTGACTGGACGACCAAGACCGTCGTGTACTTCCCCATGGGCTGTGTCTTCGCTGGCATGGTGGCTGGCCTCTTTGGTGTTGGTGGTGCGATCATCACTGGACCGTTGCTGGTCGAGATGGGCGTCGTGCCCGAAGTTGCGTCGTCTACAAGCGCCCTGCTAGTGCTTTACTCGTCGGCGGCTGCGTCTGCGAAGTTTGCGCTCTTCGGCATGATCAAGTATGACTGGGCCGGCGTGCTGTGTGGCCTCGCGTTCTGCGTCACGATCGTTTCCCAAGTCTACATCGGTGGCTATGTTCGCCGCACGGGGCGCCAGTCTATCATCGTGTTCTGCATCGGGCTCACGATCTGTGTTGGCGTGTGCCTGATGCTGTATTCGGTCATCAAGAGCGTCATTGACGACGCTGGCAAGCCGTTCACGGTTGATTTCTGCAGCAACCGAAAGTGACCACTCGAGAAAGGAAGTGTTGAGTTGTTGGATTCAGATCAGTTCGATACCAATACGACGTGCTGCGACGTCGTAGTATACAATACACACCGGCTCGATGCCTAAGGTCGTTCGTCGTCGCTGGTTGCTCCCCCAGCCTTCATCTTGACCTCGATGTTGTCGCCCTTTTGGTGGTTCCACACCATCTTGACAGCGTCGACGAAGTCCGAGAAGCTGTTGATGTTGATCGTGCCGTTAAAGTTGGTCGGTTTCTCGAAGGCATCGATCCGCGTCGGCGCGGGGATCGAAGGGATCCGCTTGAGTGCGTACTGGTCCAGTTTGGACGGCTTCTGCTCCACCGTCTGGGAGCGTGGGCTGCCCGTAACATGGGGTGGCAGATCACCGACGACTGTCACGGATCCCGATCCACCCTTGGACGCTTTGATCGCGTCCCCGGCGCGGATGAGGACTGATCCGCTACCCGACACGTTGGCCGTCGCATTGTGTGCCACGAGGTCGCGCGCATCGACAGTTCCCGAGCCAGCGATCGAGATCCGGCCGTCGACACAACGGGCATACGCGGACGCAATGCGCACGGCGCCAGAGCCGGAGACCGACGCCTGCACCTTGTTGGCCACAAACTCCGACTTGGTGACCAATTTGACACCCCCTGAGCCGGCAATCGAGGCGTTGACTGTGTCGGCCTTCAGAGTCTCGCCGATCGTCGTAATCGAGCCGGAGCCACTCACGCTGGTCTTGAGCTCAGCGAGCGCCTCGACACTGAGCGCCGCGATCTGCATGTCGCCGCTACCGGCCGTGCTCAAAGTGACGCGCGGGGCCGTGATCGCGCCAGCAAATACGCGTACGTCGCCCGATGACGCGATCCGAGAGGAAAACGTGTCGCGCAGCGTGACGCTGGGCGCGACAAACTGCACGTCGCCACTACCGTTGAGATCCAGCGCGAGCGAGCTCAGGCGCAGCTCCGTGTGGCTCGTGGCAAACACGTCACCGCTGCCCGAGAGCTTGATCGCGACGGCGGCCTGCTCATCGTTGGTCGGAAGGACGTTGTCTTCAAGCACGACCGTGCCGCTGCCGTGGACATCGAGCGAGCGCAGCGCGTAGGCGACGGGCAGCGACACCTCCGTGAGTAGATATAAACGCTTCTCGAGCGGCGCCATGAGGCGGATTTCGAGGCCCGCGCTGCCGCGCTGAACGACGTCAAACGCCTCAATCACTTCGCGCTTTTCTGCCGAGATCTTGACGCTGGGCACGGTCGCGTCTGGGTCGAACGACACGAACGTCACACCGGGCGTGGACACGATGAGCTGGTCGATAGCCAGCGACACGGAAGCGGCCTTGGCGTCTGACGCCGGCGCGAGCGTGAAGCGTCTTTCAAACTTCTGACGCGGCGCGATGGGCGCGGTCGTCTCCTGCGCAGCGTGGTCCTGCACGCGGAACGCGAGCAGCGGCGAAGCGGCGGCGAGGGCAGACTTCATGGCGCGGCGCTGGTGGCTGGTGACCTTGGCGAAGAACATGCGGAGGCAAATTGGAGAATGAGCGTGGTGGAGGAAGGCGTGTTTGCGGTGTGGAGGCCGGGGGAGCGTGACAGATCGGAGACAGACAGACAGCGAAGGAGGACAAGAGAGGCCACATCGCCTTGATGGATGGGTGCTGCTACACACATTCTGATAGGGAGTGAGTGCGATCTACCGTCATTCCAGTACACTCCTGCCAACATTCTGGCACGGAGTATACCTATCGGTTAGGTGTTCATTCATTTCATAACATATGTGTTCCTAACTTACACGATGTGAGACGTCCCACTGTGTGTCCCACATATCTGTTTTTTCAGATGTGGAGCGACCCACTTTCGTGTGGTGTCGTTCGTTCAAGTCACCGTGCGTTGCGTGCTGGCCCCAGTTTTTGGGAGAACCGAACCGCAGAGGACGTAAACCATGAGCTTCCAGGGTGCGGTGGGCAAGAGCGTGCGCGCGCGTGCGCGCTTCGCGGCGCGCCGTGCGGCCTCGGTCGCCCGCAATGCGGTACGTGGATAGATGAAGCGCAGAGCTACACGCTCGTGGTGTTTGTAGCTCCTAAAGATTCGTGGATGGCTCTGTACAACAGCGCGAAATCTCGGCGCTGGCGACGCGATCGCACTTCCAGACGCAGCCGCGTTCGTCGGCTGTGGCTGCGCTGGCTCAGCAGCGGTACGTGTTGGCTTTTCAATGCTTTTGAGCTTCGTTGGGGCTGACGAGTGCCTCCCGTTCCAGAACGCCGCTCGTGATGTTTGCTCGTTCGTTCTCGGCCGGTAGGTGTCGGATCACTTATCACAATCTTTGTCACATGCACCCTCCCTGACCCGCCCCGCCACTTCGCGCTTTCTTTACAGCTGCCGCCGATGTCGTCCCGGTTCCCTCCATGGGTGACTCGATCTCGGAGGGGACTGTCGTTGAGTGGCTCAAGGGTGCGTCGTCAGGAACCATTCCCCCGACTGCGCATACAATGATCTTATCTTCCATGTTATTATGCACAGCCCCCGGCGACCAAGTGGAGGCCGACGAAGTCGTTGTTGTGCTCGAGACGGACAAGGTGCGTGCCTGTTGCATTGGTCCTGTTTCTACCGAGAAGGACATGGGACTGACCCGGCCAATGGCTCTGTTTCCTGGATCACAGGTCAGCGTCGACGTGCGCGCGCCGTTTGCCGGTGTGCTCAGCGAGCAGCTCGCGGCGATTGACGAGAGCGTGTTGGTCGGCGCACCCCTGTTCTCGGTCAACAAGTCGGCCAGTGGTGCTGCTGCCCCGACCCCGGCTGCTGAGTCGAAGTCCGCTACCCCTGCGCCGGCTGCTGATGCGGCTCCCACGGCTAGCGCTGGCGAGGAGCTTGTGACGGTCAATGTCCCGTCCATGGGTGACTCGATCTCGGAAGGCACGGTCGTGACGGTGCTCAAGAGTACGTACTCCCCAATGCTCCGTTAGTAGGGTTTCAGCGCAGGTTTTAACAGTTGCTTGGTTTGCCACCGCCAGACGTCGGTGACTTCGTCAAGGCCGACGAGCCCGTCCTCATCGTTGAGACCGACAAAGTCAGCGTGGACGTGAACGCGCCGTTTGCGGGCAAGGTCACGAGCGTTTTCGCCAAATTGGAAGAGGTCGTGCAGGTCGGCGCCCCGCTCTTCGTGCTCGACAAGGGTGCTGCTGGTGCTCCTGTGGAAGCCGATGCGCCTGCGAAGACCCCCGCGGCTGCGGCTGCGTCTACGCCGGCTCCTGCTGCTCCTGCTGCTCCTGCAGCTAAGGCCGCCGCGCCGGCGCCCGCTGCTCCCGCGCCTGCTCCGTCGACTTCGAACACGGGTCGCAGCCGTAACGAGACGCGTGTGCAGATGAGTGTGATGAAGGTGCGCGCCGCGCAGCGCCAGAAGGACACCCAGAACTCGGCCGCGATGCTCTCGACTTTCCAGGAGTGCGATCTCGGCAACCTTATCGCGCTCCGCGACGAGCTTGGCCCTGAATTTGAGAAGACCCACGGCGTTCCGCTCGGCTTCATGTCGACGTTCCTCAAGGCCAGCGCGCTCGCGGTCCAGAAGGTCCCTGCCGTCAACTCGTGTACGTTATGACCGTTCGATATTGATGGGCATAGGCAGAGTGCAGTGTGTGCTCACTCTGTTTCGTGTGTGTGTTCGTGGTTTGTAGTTGTTGACATGGAGGCGAAGGATATTGTGTACAACGATTTTGTTGACATCAACGTCGCTGTGGCCTCGGAGAAGGGGTACGTCGGGACCACACTAGTGTGAGAGTATCCTGCTGGTGTTTAGTTCTAACCGCCTACCTATCATATCTAGCGTGGTCGTCCCCGTGATTCGCAACGTGGAGAAGCTCAGCGTCGCGGACATTGAAAAGACGCTCGCGTCGCTCGGCGAGCAGGCCCACAACGGCACGCTCGCGCTTGAGGACCTCGCCGGTGGCACCTTCACGGTCTCCAACAGCGGCGTCCACGGGTCGCTGCTGAGCACGTCGATGCTCACGTCGCCGCAGTCTGCGATTCTCGGCGTGCACGGCGTTAAGATGCGTCCGGCGTTCCACAACGGTCAGGTCGTGCCGCGCCCGATGATGTTCCTGTCGCTCACCTACGACCATCGCATCATCGATGGCCGGGAGGGTGTGACCTTCCTCAAGAGCATCGCCGACGCCGTCGCCGACCCGCGCCGCCTGTTAATGAACCTGTAGAGTCTCTTACTGGTTGTCCGCGTGATGACGCCCAAAGAGACAGAGCCCCGCCGATAGGTCTTGGGCATAGGGGCCATAAACTCTTCTTCAACAGGAATGAACATGAGAAGTTGTGAATCCCTTGAGCCGTAAATAACGACAACATGATCCATATCGAACGAGGAGCACAAGCTCAGTATACATTCGTTAAGTATACACTTGACGGGAGCATAAGTGTATACAAGGGGCCTCTCGAAACAAGGCGAAAACTCCAAGACACCGACGACCATGCCGCTCATGCCAGGCTCGCCGCGGCCCGACACGCCCGCTGGCGCTGCCGCCGCCGCCGCTGCGGACGACGGCGTGTACCGATCGATCTTCCAGCAGCCGCAGCTCGAGATCCCGGCGATTGCGCCTTCGTACTCGTGGTTCGAGTTCTTGCTGCATCCGGATGCACTCCAGCGCCATGTACGGAGAGCTACAGACTCAATCAACCTGGAAAAGATGGGCCTGTCTAACGTTGTGAACACATGCCCTTCTCTTGTAGCTCAAGACACTGCACCACCAGCGCGCGCACGGCACGCACGGCGCGACGTCGGCCATGGAGCTCGTGCGCGATTTCCTGGACCAGGCGCAGCTTGTGGCCGACGAAGGCAACGGCCGCAACAACCGCTACCACGCGCTGGTGCGCGTGGCCGCGCAGGTCGCACTGCAGATGGAGATTCCACTCGACGCTATCGAGAAGCAGCTTCCTGCGCACTTCCAGCGACTCTTGCTTGACGGTATCGTTGACTTGGCCGAAGCGGACGAGGGAAACGCCACTCAAATGGACGCAGCGGGGGCCACGCTCTCAACGGCGCAGGCGCACCTGTTGCATCAGCGTTGGACACTGCGCACGCTCGTGTGCGAGTCACAGAACGGGTACTTGACGTCCACGAATAAGAACGACGCCGAGGAGAAGATGTCGGGCTTCCAGGTCGCACTCGGCGAGCTCGCGCAGCACCACCTACAGATCGCGCAGAGTCTCCAGCAGGCGCTCGCGGACGATCGCGGCGCCGACGTGCTCCCCCCGCAGACCCAATTTGATGCGTTCTACGATCTTGCGGTGTATTTTTTCAGCTTTAGTGCCTACGAGAAGGCCTACGAATGCTTCAGCCGCGCGTTTGAGCTGATCGAGGACCACGGTAACGACTCACTGGCACAGCTTCCAGCGCCACAACGCGCCAGTCTCGAGGGCTACCTCGCGGCATGCGAATCTGTTTTGGAGTCACGTTCCGCCGGTGGTGACACGGTCATGGCCGACGCGGATGAATCACCTGACGATCGATTCGATCCATGGGCTCTCGATGAAGACGACGTGCCTGATGACCACCGTGAGGTGGACCCACGTACCGAGGCGCTTCTGCGTGTCGGTGCGAAGCGACAACGCGACCACTATCGCGTAGCAAACGACCTCCACGGTTTTTTTGCTGCAGTTCATAGCGGAGACCCCGCCGCGACCAAGATGGATCCTGCGACTCTATCGACCAAGTTGCGTCGAGGTATTCTTCAGAAGGCGGACAGCTCTGGGCTCCCAGATGATCGTCGCAGCGCGCGCAACCTGGTTGTCTTCTTGATGCTACACAGCTGCTGGGACGCACTTGCGCATTGGCGTGAGCTGTTGCCCACAGACCACACGGTGCGGCCTCTCGTGGAATTTGCGATCGCCTGTGGCTCTCTCGTGCAGTATATCGCGTCGACGGCGAGCGCGCCGCAGGCCTCGGAGGCTGACGCACGACATGACTTTTCAGTGATGCGCTGCAATGCGATCCTCAATGATGTGCTCACCACGCGACGGGAGCTGCTGCGTGACCAAGACGTCAGCCCCAGCGACGACAGCGACAGTAATTGCACGGCATCGGCTAATGGGGAGATTGCGGCACTACTGATCGATCTACCGCTCTGGGTTGTCGACACGCTCGTCTGCGTCTGTGCTGGGCTCCTCCACCGCTCGACGATGCGAAGTCTCAGCGACCACCGCGTGTCGTTCGATTTGAGCCCGTACGGTGACGTCGCGCTGCTTGTCGGGTTTGCACAAGAGAGCCCGAAAAAGAAGCCGACTTCCGACTCGAACGCGAAAACCGACGACGAGGCATTGGGGGATGGCTCCGTGCTGTCGACCACAAACTTTGTGAAGGCCACGTTACCCGAGATCGTCGCGCTCCACGCGCGAGGCGTCCAATGCCTTGTTCGTCGTTGCCCCCGTGAACCGCGCTGGCACAGCGCGCGCGCTGACCTCGCGCTGTACCCGATCGTGCGCATGAAGCAGCCGTCGCTATCTGGTACGCACATCCTCCCTTTGTTCTCCGCTCTCGCTCCTCTCGTTTCTGTGCCGGCTAACGTGCCCTGTGTGTGTGAGACCCGACAGACCCACGCGCCGCTCTGTGCGGCTACCTCGCGGCCGCGTCGCTGGCCACCAACTACTTTGCGGACGACGTGTCGGTCGTCGACATTATCGACCAGAGCTCGCTTGTGCGCCTCGTACGTGAAGGGAGAGATGTGAGCGAGAGTCCAAGTGGGCATCCACGCAACTGACTCGTGTTGTTTGTTCCAGAGCCAGTGCCTCGTCAAGACCGGCGCCCACGTGGCCGCGGCCGTGCTCTACCAGTGCTTCGCGCCAGACGAGGCCAAGTACGGGCTGCGCGTACTCCAAATCGCGCCTGAGTCCCACGACGCCGCGTTCTTCCAGTACTTTTGGGCGCTCCCGTTCCTCGAGCTGCTCGTGCACCTCCACTCGAACCCGCGCCACTTCAACCAAAAGTGCGTCGTCTCGAAATCTGCGACGTGTGTGGAGAAGATACTAACCTATTGCGGTTCGTACCAGATACGTGACGTTGCTCACCCATCTGCTCCAGTCTCCGGAACTCAACTGCTCGAACCCGGCGGCCGTCCAGAAGGAGGTGGAGCAGCGCATCTTGCGCTGCTATTTTCGCGACCTCTGCAAAAATTACCTCGCGTAGACTAGCCTAGGCTAACTCCTTCCGACAGACCCCGATGACGTCACACAGCGTCACCCGGCGGACATGTCGCAATCGCGTCAGGAATTCGAAACTCGCGGTAAGTTTTCACTCGTTAAGGTGGTTCCGCCAATCAGAACGCGCCGTTTTCGTGGCCCGCGATCCAAACGGAGGCTTGATTCGCGTGTTGCAAGGGGAGATGCGACCGTTTTGACGATTGGCAAACATCCAACTTCTACGAATCCGAAGCATAGTTTATTCAAGTGTCATAGAGGATGTTAGCGCTTAACACCCTCCAACCACCCGTAGCGCCCTTCAACTCCCATGTCGAAGCAGCATGACCCCACGTCGCCCACCAACCACGCGATTGCGGATCCCCTTCGGCCGTCTCCTCTCGCTCTCTGGGTCTGTGGGCCACAAGGCACGCGAACGCCGCGGTCTAACAAAGTCATTTTGGAATCTTCCTCCAAGCAACCGCCTCAAGCCCCACCGCTAACTGGTACCGTACCCGTGCCTTGCATGTCGCCTTGGCGTGCGTGGCGTGGTGGGCGTGTGGGGGAATGGGCGCTCGTGCCGTCACCGCGAGCAAACCCCTAAGTGTGTTCGAGGCGAATGGTGCGGTGCTTTCTTCCCTCACCGCCTCCCGCGCCCGCGTGGCTTTGCATGTTGCTGTCGTCTGCATGTCGTTGCTTGTAAGATTTGCGTTGGGATTTCACTAACGGACTCACAGCGAGGGGTGCCACGCGCAGCCATGGACTAGTTCCATGGGTGACTGGCTGAGATCATACCCTTAGAACCTGATCCGGATCATACCGGCGGAGGGACTGCTGATAATGACATGTGAACCGTCTTGTTGCCCTTCTGCCACGCGCGCGTCGACTCGTGCAGCCACCAACCAGCCTCAGCCATGCCCGCTATCGCCAAGACCCTCATCAAGCGCCCGACCGCGGCTCGCGCGTTCGCGACTGTTGGCCCGAACGCCAAGCTCTTCCGCTCGGGCAGCGCTCACGCGCCGTCGGCCGAGTGGAAGCAGCAGCAGAACGACCGCTCGACGCCCTTCGACAACTATACCTTCGCGTACGTTTGATCAGCCCGACCCTCGACTGCCTGTTGTCCGCGACTGTGTTCATCGACCGACGGGTGATTGAACAACCTTTGCTGTTGTGTGATCGCTCTCTCTCTCTTCTAGCCCCGTGAAGGAAGCCGAGGTCTCGCGCGAGATGACGACCCGCTATATGAAGGACATGTACGACTTTGCCGACAGCGATGTGATCATCGCCGGTGCCGGCTCGGCCGGCCTCGTGGCCGCGTACGAGCTCTCCAAGCACCCGAACGTGAGCGTCGCGCTCATTGAGCAGAGCGTCGCCCCGGGCGGTGGCGCGTGGCTCGGCGGCCAGCTCTTCTCGTCGATGATCGTGCGCAAGCCCGCCGACGTCTTCCTCGACGAGCTCGAGATCCCGTACGAGGAGAAGGAGCACCACGTCGTGATCAAGCACGCCGCGCTCTTCACGTCGACGGTCATGTCGAAGCTGCTG
>JAMFLL010001725.1:0-13672 GCA_027475725.1 Pythium rhizo-oryzae | reverse complement strand
CGGCCCACCAAGTACGGCTCGAGCTGGGCGAGTACACGTCTCAACTCCCGGTCGTGGTCGGACTTGCCGGGTTGGAAGAACGCGCGCAGCGTGCGCATCGGCTCGCCGCCACGTGGCTGGATGCGAACGCACGGGAACACGCGGTCCGGGTGCTCGAAGAGCTTCACGTCCTCGGCGATCGCGCGGTCTCCGTTGTGCACCCATAGCGCCTGAAATACGCGCTTCCAGAAGCGCGGGTTCTCGCGAACGCCATAGCCGTCGCAGCTCGCGAGCGCGGTCCACACGACCACCGAGGCGTGCGCAGCGCACGCCGCGCGCTCGTCCTCGGCGTCCTCGGCCGGCGCGACATTCCCGTGCGGGCTCAGCGTGACCCACTCCAAGTGGCTCGCGGTGGAGCGCTCCTCATCGGCGCATGCCGCGGCGCCCACGACGCCCGAGAACGCGTCGTGCGTCGTGAGCCACAACCAGTCGCGCAGCTGCGCGCGCCAACACGTCGCGATCGCGAACGCCTGCTCCTTGTGCAGCGCGCGCGGCGGCGGCGCCAGCGACGACGGCGCGGTGCCCATGGCGTCGGACAATGGGGTTTTCGTCGGCTGGAAAGTGCATCACAGTCGTGCTTGGTGGAATACGGTACGTACGGCGAACACTCTCAATGCGCAACATTTCTGGTCAACAACGGAGAAACATGTTGCAACTTAGAGGGCTGCGAGCGGTGGGTTCAACTCAGGGCGCTGTATTCGAGTTGGATCCTTGGCAGGAGACGCCAAGGCACTATTGTTGTTCAGAGCCCGATGCTTTCGCGCAAATCCCTGCGGGATGAGCGCGGCGATTGGCTGGTCTCAGACAACAGATTCCTGGTTCCGTGCTCTGGATCACCTTCCACGCGACGGAGGCCACTTGCAGTCCTCGACACAAAGCAAGCGCGGAATTGGCTTCACAGTCAACAAGAACGAGGACACCACACGCACGACGTCCGGTGAGAGCTGAGCCAGGCGCTTCGCCTCGCCTGCCTTCCCCTCAAACACGCTCAGGAACGCCAACCACACGTCCAGACCGACACTTTCGTGCGCCAAGCCCAACTCACGCTGAGCATCCTCGCCTAGTAGCCTGTATGTCCACGACTGGTACGATGGCGATATGTAGTCGCGCTGGTCGGCCCAGAATCTGGGCCCCCACGGCCTCGCACTCACATACCTACATGTACCGATCGGCGAGTATTCGCACCGGATGTGAGACCAGAGAACGCGTGATAGTCGTGGGTAGCGTCTCAGGATCGCCCTCAACGTACGTGGTGGGATGCAAAAGACGTCTGTCGACGGTCCTTGGCTACGGCATGGAATGACGTCTATCGCTCAGCTGAGGTGCATCAAGAGGCTGAAGGGGACCAGAGAAGGTCAGCTCGAGTGAACGCAGCCTGGGCCAGGGTGGTAGCGACGCCACCGCACTGGGGTGAGACCAGCAATCGCCCTCGTGAGCAACGCTTAGATGGGTCAGCTTCGGGTAATGTTGGAGCACTGCTTGGATCGCGTCTGTCGGTAACCTCTGGGATATCCTCAGATTCGTCAAGAACGCGCCGAGGACGGACCGCACCCGGGGGGCACTTGCTTGTTCGGGTGAATTGGAGCTCCAACAACTCTAGCACACGCAGCTGCGAGCGACTTGGCGCCCGGGAGACCGTGCTCTGGATGTATTGGAAGGCATCCCGCAGGATTTTGGAAGGGTTTTGAAACCCACAAAATTGATGTTTCAGACATCTGGAAGCTCTCTTCAACCCGTAAACCATTAGTTGGATCAGAACACTCAGATTAGGCATAAATTTCAACAGGAAAGAGAAGCCGGCGCCACTTCAATGTGCTTCAGCTTTTACGCTGTCTCCTCCTGGCCATTCGGCCCCACGCAAGTAAAGCAGCACGCTGTATGGTGCTGCCCTTATCGCTCTTGTCTTTGGCAAGGAAGCCGAGTGCAAGCTTCATGTGTGTTGTCTCCGCAGGACGATCTCAGGTCGCGGAGAAGGGAACTGATCAATTCTTCCACACAACGATCGTTTTGAGGAGGTATCAATTTGTACACGGTTAGACCCTCCTTTAGACCAATCTAATCTTTGAAAAGGGGGGGTCTCCCCCTTTTCCAAAGTCAAATCTGGTGAAGGCGTCAGAGACGTCAAAGCTGTCCAAAACCCATTTTTGTCGTTTCACACGCCCAAATCTGAGGTTAGACCGGGTCTAAACGCGTTCCAAATCCTGCGGGATGCCTTCCATTTGGTCTCTAGCAGCCGATCCTCGGCCGTAGTAGACTGGGGAGCAGGGTTTGGAAAAATACAATATAATATTGATTGCACCAGAAATCTCGGTCAATAAATTATTTCAATACAGTATTGATTTTTTGTATTGCTCTCTAATGTTAAAACCGACACTAAGGCTCACCATCAAGGCTGAAAGAGTAGCTTAGTCCGTCTATATAAGCTCTATATCACCTTGTTTGTATAGGCCAGATATTGAAGGATATTGAGGCCTCCGTCAATAAATAATTTTTGCTATTTTATTGCATCCAATTTATATTGTATTTATTTTTTCCAAACCCTGCTGGGGAGGTCTCTCTCGCGTCGGGTCGCGGACATCGCTCCGACAAGGAACCAGGGCAAAATCAAGAGCTGTTTCCGTTCTCTGGTTCACACTGAAGCGCTGAATGAGATTTCTTCCATGGTCGCGTTTTGATAGTGTCGGTACACGTGTACCCATCATTTCTGGACCGAAAGAGTCTCGTCCTGGATGCAGGAACTGACCCGCACCACTGACCACTCTGAAAGCCACGGGAACTGACGACTAAGTAGTATGAGCGGCTGAACAAGAGCCCCATTTGGCATTTCGGTCGCTTCAGACGATGCAGCGGCCCTTTCTCAAGTACGAGTCCTCCGACTCGGTCGTGTTCCTCGACCGGCCTGCCAGCTCCGTGTCTCTCTCTGGGAACCCGAAGCGGCTCAGCGACGTTGGCGATGCGAGCGCCGCGGCGGCGCCGCTGACCGTCGCTGTCTCGCTCCGCCGCGGGCGTCTGCTCCTGCTCACCATGATCGTCGTCGCAGTGATCGTTGGCGTCATCCTTGTGCTCCACCATGGCGTGGACGTGACGAGATTCCCCGCTGACTCCAAGAACGCCACGGACCGCAGTCTCCTCCTTGATAACTACAACTCGTACTCGGGGAACGTCGCGTCGGCGTTCGGGAAACCCATCGAGATCTTTGTTGCCGTGCTCGCGCAGCTCATTGCGTTGCGGTTCATGGCCCACGCGTACACACAGGCGACGATCTCGAGACGACAGTTTGCGATTCGTCTCGCGCTCAGCGCGGCGATCGGCTACCTCATCAGCAACGGCTTCAATGCGGTCAACGTGCAGCTCTACGAAGCAGAAGTGCGTGCAGTGATCCTGGCCTCCGACTTGTCGTTGTCTGCGAATTTAAGTGAGACTGTGGTGGCGCGTACTACCACCGTGACGACGTCGGTCTCGGAGCGCACACCGGGCAATTTGATCTCGAATACGGTGCTGCGCAACGTCGTGCTCCCGCGGGTCGCGTTCAAGCAAACGTATTGTGATTGGGAAGAGACCCGGCTCGAAGATCGCAGTGGCGAAGCCATGCCGTTGTCGACCGTCGACTATGGATTCACGCAGCGCGACTGGCAGAGCCGTTTATTGCAAGAGGCGCTGCCCGCCAAATCGCTCACGATGATCGTGAACCCCACCAACAAGACGGCCAACGTCGGCCTGAAGAGCGCGGAACTGCCCATGAACTCGTCGCTCGCCGCGGATCTACTGATCTACGCGATGTTTGTCGGGCCGAATGTGTTTCCGTGGGGGCGTAACAATTTGTGGACCGCGCGGACTGTGGTGTGGTGTGGGACTCCCACCTTCAACATCAGTTTGTGGACCGCGCGGACTGTGGTGTGGTGTGGGACTCCCACCTTCAACATCAAGCCGCCTCTTGCAGCCACCACCCGCGGCAGCCATCACCGGCAGCCAACAGCAGCCACCAACGCCCGGCACCACCAGCATCCACCACCAGCATCCACCACCAGCATCCACCAACGGCAGCCACCACTGGCACCCACCATCGGCAGCCATTACAGGCAGCCATCACCAACAGCATCAACAGCATCAACAGCACCAACAGCACCAACAACACAAACAGCACCAACAGCACCAGCGTCGAGAGCTCCAAGGCCTCGACGCACGGGCGTCGCCATGGAGCCATGGCGACTCCCCCCCTTGCATGTACACTGAGAGGCCCAGAGCCCGTAGGATCCGCCATTCGGGCTAACACAACAATCTCACTTGCAAATTTGCCTCGCATCCGCCAAACTGGACCATAAAGAATTCTTTGGCTCACACCAGTGAAGCAAGCAACCCCGCATCGCAAGCAAGCAACAAGCAACCCCGAAGCAACAAGCACCCGCACCATGCCGACCGGGCGCGTCGACCCCGACGGCGACGTCGACATGAACCCGCCGCCGGTCTACGAGTTCATTAAGGCGCCGCGTCTCACAGCATGGGACCAGGCGAGCCTGGTGAAGTGGACCCGCGAGCGCCAGCAGTACGAGCGCCGCATCAAGGAGCGCTGCGCGACGACCGGCGAGACCGTCGACGCCGTCCGAGTGAGTGTGCAGACGTCCATCGAACCGCACCTGTACGAGCAGCTACTGAAGTACCGTCTTCGTGTGGACGAGGACCTGGTGACGGACAAGGAGATCATGACCCTGATCACCAAGCGCTGTAACGAGCTGCAGAACAGACATGTTCCGGACATCGACGAGGTGTTCCGCCGCGAGCTCAGGATGGACATGAGCGAACCTGACGTGGAGGCCCGCGTCGTGAAGTACTTTGGTAAGCTGGACCACGTCATTGAGAAGTACGGTCTCGGCGATATACTGGGTACGTCAAGCACGTCCACGGAGGACTACAAGAATAAGATGAAAGAGCGCTGTCGCCAAGCCATTGAGAACCTCGAGCCGCCATCGCTCAAGACTGAGATCAAGCGATTGGTCCAATACAAGCATCGCGCCGCTAAGACGAGTGACATCGCGCTTTTCGATTTGGTGCTTGAGAGGGCCAACGAGCAGCAGCATTACCACTTGATGAACGCTGAATCCGGTGCGCGCCGCCGCGGTGACCAGCGCGACCGCACGCCGCGCACCACGCCACCACCGCCGCCGCCGCCTCCAGCGCAGCAGCAACCCCGCCGTCCGCCAGCCGCCGAGCAACAAGGAGACTCTGCGCCACGAACGGGATGCTGGCACTGCAAGGGTAACCACTGGTTGCGCGACTGCCCGACGGCGTCGGACGACGACAAGACGGCGGCCAACAACGCGATGAAGAAGGTCAAGTCCGCTCGCCGTGTGCAGGTGAAGGCCGTCCGCGTGGCCGGCAGCGAGCCAGGTCGCAGCATGGTGATTGTGAATGACGTGTTCGAACTACCTTTCGTTGCGGACACCGGCGCCGAGTGCAACCTGATCCCTCGTCAAGCTGTGACAGAGATGAGGGACCTCGACATTCTGCCTTCCTACAAGAAGTTGGATTCGCCTGTTATGATCGAGACGGCAGGTGGAAAGCGCGACAAGTGCACACACGAATGTGTGATGAAGTCCTCTTTCAAAGAGGGACTGAAAGGAACGGCGGGGTCGACAGCGAAGGTGCTCTCGACAAGTAGATAGGGGGTTGAACAAAGCTGAGTGGTTTTGGGTCGAATAGCCGGTCCGGGTCTGAAGGAACCCGGCCCGGCTGTTCCGGGGCTCAGTATTAGGGGGTATTTCACCCCGGCCCACTGACCCACCCACTAGTGACATTGGGTTCAGTCACTCCCCCGGGGGTCACTCGGGAAGGGAGTCAGTTAAGTTACTAGGAGTATCCGCTTAAGTACGCGGGACACGCGGCCCCCATGGCGCGCGCCCTGCAGTAATAGACTCTGGTTTTTACCATCAAGCGCGCAAGTCTCCGGCCTCCCCGACAGAGAAGCCACCGTCCTCCGCCGCAGCCCCAGCCCAGCAAGGTACGCCTGCTCGTGTAGGGACTGTCTCGATCGTTGGAGCTGGAATCTCCTCTAGGAATAGCCGGCGTTTGCGTGTCTGGTGTGTGAAGATTGGAGCAAACCTCCCGAAGTCTTTTGTCTGACGGGACCTGGTAACGCCAGAGCCCTCAAGACATTCTATATTTGAGTGTTCCTACTTAGGCCGACTGAAAGGCCGGCCTATTTCATATTAGTAGTGTTGTTTGAAGAGGCGCGGCCTCAAGCGATTGTATTTCTAGTCGGGAACGCGGAGTTCGCCGGCGTAAGGAGTAAATTGGTTTTCCCCTGTTAGAGGGTGTGTTTTTCTCGTATAGTGGCGCTTGGTGATCAGTGCCTCCACGGTCTGTGTGATCTACACATTCAGCTTCCAAAGAGCTGTAAGGGTACACAACGTGAGGCGATCTAGCCATTTTAGTGCGCAGGGACCGGTACACAAGGTGTGTTTCCGGCCCTGTGGGAGTGTGAGACCCGGCTTAGCGCTACCCCTTCGCTAAAGCCGGCGTATTAGACGTACTACATCGACTGGAAATTTGAAACAACTTCATCACAAATGCGAAGTAGATCTAAATATCGGGACCGCCGCTGGTAACGTGAACGTGCGACGTGTGAAGTGTCTCGTGCTCGAGGGGAACGAAGATGCTTTCTTGATGGGGAAGCCGACCCTGGAGACTCTCGGCATTGACGTAGACGCCATGTTCGCTCAGTTGGCACGCCGCCAGACCGACGACGGCGATGACATCCCTGAGGGTGTCGCCATTGGCGAGGATGGTGCCGGTGAGGTCGAAGCGCTTATGCATCGCATGCTGAACGAGGCAGTGAGCAACGGTTTCCCGGCGAGGCTGCTGCCACGACTCAAGACGCTCCTGTGGTCATTCCATGATCTCTTCCGAGTGCGCCTCGGCCCTGACGCTGCCGCTGACGTCGCACCGCTGCGCGTGACCTTTAAAGACGACGTCCAGCCTTACCGATGCCGTCAGCGTCGCTACCCAGAGGTCCAAAGTGAGTTCATGCGCCGTTACGTCGAGGATCTCGAGCGATTCGGCATGATAAGAAAGAACAACCAGAGCAAGTGGGCATCAGCAACCATTCTTGTGAAGAAGCACGGATCTGACACCGACTTTCGGATCGTGAACGACTACCGCCCCGTGAACGCAATGACAGTTCCCATCGCTGGCACGATGCCGGACCTGTCGAAAGTCAACGACCGTGTGCAAGGCGCAAAGGCGCTGGGTCAGTTCGACCTGTTCAAAGGTTTCTGGCAGTTCCCGCTGGACCCCAGTTGCCAAGAGCAGTTCAGTTATATGACAGACACTGGCGTCTACACACCACTCCGCGTGCCGCAGGGAGCGATGGACTCTCCACTCCATTTCCAAAGTGAGATGCAGACCGTTCTCGCCGATCAGCTCTACAAGAGCGTGATCATTTGGATCGACGATGTCGTGGTGTACGAGGAGAGCGACGAGCAGTACCTCGAAGAGCTCCGCACGTTCTTCCTCACACTCCGCAAGCACAACCTCAAGTTGAGCGCGCCGAAGAGCACCGTGTACGCCAAGAGTGTGACTTTCTGTGGCCGCGTTATTGATGGCGAAGGAATGCAGCAGGACCCAGAGCGCGTGCGCGCACTGACTAGTCTACCTCTGCCCGCGAACGCCGGCGAGCTACAGTACTTCCTCTGTGCCGCCGGATGGATGCGCGAGTCCATCGTGGACTACGCGCGCGTGTTTGAACCCCTGCAGCAGAAGCTGGACACCGCCCTAAAGAACCACAGCAAGAAGGCCCGTGAAGCGAAGAAGGTCGCCCTAACGTGGACTGACGAGGACACCAGTGCGTACGAGAAAGCGAAGGAGGTGCTCGCCAGCCCTAACCTGCTCGTGTTCCCGCAGACGAATGCGGATGTGTGTCTCTTCACGGACGCGTCGGACCTCGGCTGGGCCGCGGTCGCGACACAGGTACAGAACTGGGACTCAGCCCTTCCTGTGACCGAGCAGAAGCACGAGCTGTTGACATGTAAGGGTGGGTGCTTTCGCGGCCCCCAGCTCAACTGGTCCGTCATTGAAAGAGAAGCGTACCCCATCGTCCACTCCTGCGGTGATCTCGAGTATATCCTACAGCGACCGCGTGGGTTCCGCATGTACTGTGATCACGCGAATCTGATCAAGGTGTTCAACAGTGACACCGAGATGAAGCAGCACGTTCGCGGTAAGCTCCAGCGGTGGTCGTTCAAGCTCGTCGGCCTCAAGTATGAGATCGAGCACATCAAGGGATCAGACAACGTCTGGGCCGACATTGTCTCTCGGTGGGGCCCGCGGAAGGCCGCGGACGAGGAACGCGTCGTTGCTGCTCGTGCTGTGCGCACCCGTGCCCAAGGTGAGGCCTCGGTCCTGCGCCCACTCCAAGATGAGCATTTCGAGTGGCCAACCGAGGACACCATCGTTAGCGCACAGCAACAGCATATGAATGAACTTGATGGCGTCGAGTATGACCAAGATGATGAACGAGTCACCGTGGACGGCAAGCTGTGGATTCCCACGGCGGACAAGGAGCTGCTGCAGCGTGTAATGGTAGTCGCCCACTGTGGCATACAAGGACACAGAGGCGAGAACGTCATGGTGAACCAACTGCAGCAGCACTATCACATCAAGGATGTCGCGCGTCATGTGCACCGTTTCAACCAGCAGTGCTTGCTCTGTAAGCACGTGAAGGGGGGCAAGCTCGTGCAGCGTCCGTGGAGCAGCCACACGACCGCCACTCGACGCAACGAGGTTCTCCACATGGACTACCTGTTCATGGGACCGTCGTACGGTGATGAGAAGTACTTGCTCATCATGAAAGACGAACTTACGCATTTCTGCGAGTTGATCCCGTGTGCCACGCCAGACAGCGAGACCGTGGTCCGAGCTATACTGGACTGGCATAAGCGATATGGGCCGGCCGAGCAATGGATGTCAGACCAAGGAAGTCATTTCAAGAACACCGTCATGACTCAACTGCAGGAACGCCTCCAGGGCGTACAGTCGTTTGCTCCAGTATACTCACCATGGTTAAACAGCACCGTCGAGCGCTTGAACCGCGACGCTCTACAGGTCATCCGAGCTCTACTCCTCGAGGCCAATCTCTACGAAGAGTTGGTTCTACGTGCTGCCCATCGTACAGGCGAGCCTGAACCAGTCCCCGGTGCCAAGTCTCGCTGACAGAGCTCCGATTGAGCTCTTCACCGGGTTGCCGGCGCCGACTGTGCTCGACACGATCCTACGCCCACGCGGCAACCGCGACCAGCTCACACTAGCAACTCTCTCGAATGGATCCATCGACGAGTCCCTGCGCCGCATGCGCGTTAGCCTATAGGCACTCCACGCCGAAGTCGTCGACCGTAAGGAGCAGCGCCGACTGAAGCAAATGGCTGCCAAGAAGCACGGCACCATCAGCAACTTCCACATCGGAGATTTCGTACTCTGGTCGCGTGTCGATAGTCGCCTCATCGGCAACAAATTGATGGTCCGATGGGTTGGGCCGTTCCGTGTCGTCGAGATCCTACCATACTCGTTCATGATCGAGCATTTGCTCACGCACGACCGCTACGAAGTGCACGCCACGCGACTCAAGTTCTACACAGACTCAAGTCTGAACGTCAACGAGGAGATCCGACAGCACGTGGCCAACCAGGGCATCCCGATGGCTGTGCGCGAGATCGTCGGTCACCGCCGCAACAACCGCACTCGGCAGTGGGAAGTCCTCGTGTCGTGGCGCGGTCTCGAGTCCATCGAAGACTCGTGGGAGCCTCTTGCTGACATCAACGCCGACGTCCCCGTGCTCGTGCAGGAGTACATCGCTGCCCATGACGCACCCGCATTGGCGACAGCGGTCGCCAACTTGTAACCCGCAACCGATGGCTACTTCTCGGTGATCGCGTGCTGCGACGAGTCGGCTTTGGGGGGCGCTGTGGTGTGGTGTGGGACTCCCACCTTCAACATCAAGCCGCCTCTTGCAGCCACCACCCGCGGCAGCCATCACCGGCAGCCAACAGCAGCCACCAACGCCCGGCACCACCAGCATCCACCACCAGCATCCACCAACGGCAGCCACCACTGGCACCCACCATCGGCAGCCATTACAGGCAGCCATCACCAACAGCATCAACAGCATCAACAGCACCAACAGCACCAACAACACAAACAGCACCAACAGCACCAGCGTCGAGAGCTCCAAGGCCTCGACGCACGGGCGTCGCCATGGAGCCATGGCGACTCCCCCCCTTGCATGTACACTGAGAGGCCCAGAGCCCGTAGGATCCGCCATTCGGGCTAACACAACAATCTCACTTGCAAATTTGCCTCGCATCCGCCAAACTGGACCATACGGACGTGGAGAAGCGATACCCACGGAGAAGCGTGCCAACTTTGCGGAGACGACCGCGATCGTCACGGGGCTGCTTCCGCCTTCGGCTGCGGCGAGTGAAAATGAGAAACGCGACTGGTTCGTGAAAGCAGCGATGGCCTCCATCGTACGCCAATTTAACGGCTCCACCAACACGTCGCGGAGGGATATCGGCGTTGAGTTTTCGCACGTGCAGATCTCGCCGTCGATCGACTTTAACGCCGTGACGCTCGAGGTCACGATGGATCCGGGCCAGCTAGTAACCGTGCCCAGCGTTGACAATTCAACTTACTACACGCAGATCGCCCAGGCGAGTCCGCCTGGCGTGAGCTCCAATTGCGGGCCGTGGCCAGCACTGTGCCTCGTGAGGAAGCCCACGTATCGAGCGCGACCAAGCACGTTCTTCGTCGACGCGCCTCAGCAGGTCCACGCATTTGGCTCCTGTGCGACCAAGTACGGCGACAACCTCATGTCCTTGAGCTTTAGCACGCCGATCTTTACCTGCAACGAGTCGTCCAACTCGTTGATCATGATCATGAGCGTCGGAAGAAGGCTCGTGGCCGACTCGCTGGAGCAAAACAAATCAGATGGGCTCACCGAAAGGATCGCTAAGCCGGCGCTGATCACGAACTTGCGCAAGATTTACACGATCACGATCGGCCGGCTCGCCTGGCGACTGGAGAACTTGACCGACGTGTTTGGTGCCGACTGTGGAACGGACGAGACATCCCACAGCTGCATGGGACTGCATGTGCCGCTGTCGTCATCGGCAGTGAGCACCTATGGTCTCCAGGCTGATGCCGAGCCCAAGAACCAGACGCTCGTCGTCAATGCCGACGGTCTCCCCACCCAGTTGGTCATGCCGTCCACTCGACTGTATGATTACAAGCCTCGCTCAGTGCCTCTCGTGGAGGTGAGTGAACCTATGTACCGAACTGCGTTAGGTGGGGATATTTTGCTGCGGCACAATGTGGACAAGATCGACTGGTCCAACGAGACGGTGAAGCTCGATTGCGAAGCCAACTTTGAGAGCGTGCTCTACAACAACCTCAATAACCACGTCTACATCGAGCACAGCTTCCAAGTTGCGTACACTGCCGCGACATTCTTCCTGCTTCAGAACGCGGTTGTCAAAGACACCATCCCCTCCAGAGCAGATACGAAGGCGACAACCCTCAACTTTGACGGCAACCAGCAAGACATTGTCGCCAAAGTGTCCACCCCCTACCAGAACGCTCTGCAAACGGTCATCGGCTGTGGACTGCTCCTGCTTTGCGTTATCATGGCCGTGGGGAGGACGACTCAAGTGTCCAACCACGGGCGAGACCCGTTGGTGGCGATCACCGTGCCACAGGCCATCGCCCGAGTGATGTTGGACGATCAAGAGTTCCCAGCTGCGTTGCTGCACCGTCGAGTGGTCGCCCATCGTGGGGAAGACGAGACTCCACACCATCAGCCACTGGACGAATTCCGGATCGCGCACCTTCAAGTCATTCACGAGCAGGAGGCTGCCGTCAAAGACAGTGAGTCAAATCGTCACACGTCGCAGATAGACAGGACGACCAGCTCCCCAGCGATTTGATTGGATGTTCTCTGTTGTCTTCCGAGTGTTACACCACCATAATGTTGCCCCAATGGATACAAGAATGTTTTTTGTAGGTACCACTGGCAGCAAGCAACGTTGGAGAGTAAGGAACTGCGAAAAAACACCTCAAGCGCGAGGTTTTTACTGCTGGCTTGATACTGTATCTGAGTTCAGCTGATACTGATACCATCACCCCTCACCAAAATCGAGGGTGGCTGATGTACCTGTCACACCCATTGAAGTGGGGAACGAACTGCCCATCCAGCCGCGACACCGCGTCATGGCCAGCTTCACACACTGCCGTGCGAAGCCCGGTGAAGCTCTGGATCTATCTAGGAGGAACGTAGAAAACCGTTTGGTCAAAATAAAAGTACCGTACAGATTTACCCAATGACAAATTCACTGTCAGAAAGATGTGTTGGTCTGGTGCCGGTGTGGATGTGGATGGTTGTGGCTATGGGGAGCGTGGTGGTCCGTGAGCGGTACCACAGGGTCAGCGTAGCGGTGTGCGGCGTGATATTCGTGTCGATCTACTTCCACGGTCGCAGCAAGCCAGAGATGTTGAGTTTGTCTAACGAGCCGTCCTGAAGCTTGGACACGACATTCCGAACGCCTGTAACCATCTTGCATTCCTTTGGTGTCTTGAGCTGCTCCGTGATGCTCATCAGTCGCTGCAGCCGTCGTTTCCAATATTCGAGCTCAGTGTGAGGCCCGGCGTCGTGGGACTCCGGTCGCGTCTGGTCGTTGTCCTCCACATACGCCTCGGTCTGCTTGCACCAGTCCTGAAGCAGGTCCACAAGTGGTACACGGCGTAGTCGTCGCCAGAGAGCTTAGAAAGACTGCGCGAGTCGCTGGCATCGTACCGCTTGTCGGGCTTGCGCAGATCGAGCCCAGTGTTCATGGCCTTGAGGTTCTCTTGGATGTCGGTCATGAACGACTTGAGCCCGTGCATGAAATCGTGGTGCGACTGCCGTCGGCGTCGGTTTTCCCCACTCCCTTTCAGCTCTGCTAGGAGTGCGACGTAAGTTGTGCGCGAGCTCGAGCGATCGAGTGCTGCAGAGATCTCGCGCTACTCACGGGGATTGTAGTAGAGCTAGCCTGTGCCTTTATCAGTATCGATACCCGCACATTGACTATCGAACCCCTTTATCGTGATTCCCTCGTGCATTCGCAGTATGGATCACCTTCTTGGCGGAGGACACTTGCAGTCCTCGACACAAAGCAAGCGCGGAATTGGCTTCACAGTCAACAAGAACGAGGACACCACACGCACGACGTCCGGTGAGAGCTGAGCCAGGCGCTTCGCCTCGCCTGCCTTCCCCTCAAACACGCTCAGGAACGCCAACCACACGTCCAGACCGACACTTTCGTGCGCCAAGCCCAACTCACGCTGAGCATCCTCGCCTAGTAGCCTGTATGTCCACGACTGGTACGATGGCGATATGTAGTCGCGCTGGTCGGCCCAGAATCTGGGCCCCCACGGCCTCGCACCCACACTCCTACATGTACCGATCGGTGAGTATTCACACTGGATGTGGGACCAGTGTGCGTGTGACAGCCGCGGGTAGCGTCTCAGAATCGTCATGAACGACTCGCGGTTGGTCTTGAACGGTGTTTGTTGACTATCCATGGCGACAACGTGGAGTGAGGTCATGCCGCTC
>JAMFLL010001724.1:0-13687 GCA_027475725.1 Pythium rhizo-oryzae | reverse complement strand
CGGCGTCGTCGCCAACGGCAACGGCGACGCCTCCGACACCTCCAACCTCGACGCCACCTTCCTGCGCGGACTCGCGCCCACCGACGACGACGGCATCGCGCAGTTCACCACCAAGTTCCCGGGACACTACACCAGCCGCGCCACACACATCCACGTCCTCGGGTCCCAGAACGGACAGGTGCTCGCCAACAACACCTACTCCGGCGGCAAGGTCGCCAGCGTCGGGCAGATCTTCTTCGATCAGGACCTCATCTCGGCCGTCGAGGCCACCACCACCTACGCCACCAACAAGCAGGAGCTCACCACCAACGCTGATGACCAGATCTTCTCGCAGGAGACCGCCTCGGGCTTTGACCCGGTCATGGAGTACGTGTACGTGGGCGACTCGGTCGAGGACGGTGTGTTCGCGTGGATCTCGATCGGTGTGGACGCGACTGTGGCCAAGACCGTGACGGCCGCGGCGACGCTGACGGCGGAGGGCGGTGTGGCCGGTACGTCGGCGGGCGGTGGTGCTGGCGGTAACGGCGGTGGTGGCGCGCCGCCTGGCGGTTTTGGTGGCAGTGGCTCGCGTCCGGCGCCGCCGTCGGGAGGGTCGTTCGGTGGCTCGGATGGTGGTGTGATTCCGTCGGCCGGCTCGGCCTCCTCCCCCTCCTCCTCCTCGTCGTCGTCCTCGGCCTCCTCGTCGTCCGCGGGCACAGTGACCACGCCGACGCCGACGCCGACGCCTTCTTCGCGCTGCAAGGCCACGGACGCCGAGTAAGCCCGCGAAGCGCCACACTCGTGGTCTGGGCTACGCATCTTTTCAGATCCCCGCTCTCTTCTCCCGACACACAAGAAGAAACTCACACCGTTGCATGTTCAGTTTGTTTTGACCTTCAATCCATTCTCGTTCCTCTCTATGTGAGACCATCCGGTGGTGCCTTTTCGCTGCTTGTGCCATCGGGGGATAGGGTTGTGCGTGTAATTTTTCGCAATTCAGCCAATCGAAAGAGGCTTCCAATCATGCCGATGAGACTACACACCAATTAGCCTGTCGACAACAACAAGAAATGACTCACAACGAAGAACTAAGCCAGCTGAAACTAACACGCAGAGTGAATGTATGGGTGTGTAGCCACCCCAACACGCATGGCCCGCCAAGTTTGGATCCCAACGGCCACCCCGTGCCGCACCGAGCAGCGCATTCCACTATTCGCCACGCAAAGACCAAGCCACCCCACGCCCACATCTCCGCTTCCGCACACCATGCCGCTCCAAGTGACCCGCGTGACGACCGACGAGGAGCGCCGCAGCGCGTACGCGATCCGCTCGGCCGTGTTCGTGAACGAGCAGGGGCTGCCGGGCGACCGCCAGTTCGACGAGTACGACATGCTGCCGGGCACCTTCCACTTCATCGGCACGGACGTGGACACGGGCAAGGTCGTGGCGACGACGCGCACCATTGTCGTGGCCGACGAGCGCAAGGGCAAGATCGGCCGCGTGGCCGTGCTGAGCGAGTGCCGCGGCAAGAACTACGGCGTCGCGATGATGGCCGCGGCCGAGGCGGCGATCCGGGACCAGTGCGACTTTTACGTGCTCTCGGCGCAGTGCGACAAGCGCGGCTTCTACGAGAAGTGCGGTTACCGGCCACTGAACGACGAGACCTACGACGAGATGGGCATCGAGCACCTCATGATGATCAAGCACGTCCGGCGCGCATAGAAAGCGGGCCTCTTTGCTCGCGTAAACACATGAGGCAATGGCCTCTAATGCTAGACTCAATACACCTGCATGTTGCAATCATCTGTGGCGCCCAAGTCCGTTGCGAGACCACCAGAACGTTCCGTGAAACGACACTGAGTAGTACGTCGGTCCTCGGCCTACATACCGTTCCAATGCCCCACAGACGTGTGGGCCACGGCCAAGAGAACGGAGCAAACGAACACGTCAGCCCCGCTTAGTGCTTACGCACGCGGCAGAGCGATTCTGACAGCTGAACCAGCACTCTCATGTGTGCCATCGTGGCAGCTCCGCTCATCCAATCACCATCACTCATCCCAGCACTTGATCGGATGGCACGCAATTAGCCTCCTTGTGAGAGCAAAATGACTACGACCATGCGTGCTTCCAGTACTATGCTAGTGAATGCTAACAGACAGAGCGCATGCTGGGGGCAATCGCTGCCACAGCAAGTCTCTTTTGGCATTCTCCATTTCTTCCTCTACTACGTACCGACGCAAGCACCCATGCCGCTGGAAGTGGTCCCCGTGACGACCGACGAGCAGCGCCAGACTGCGTACGCGCTGCGCTACGACGTGTTCATCACCGAGCAAAAGTTCGACGGCGACCTCGAGATCGACGAGTACGACCCGCTGCCGCGCACGCACCACTTTCTGGGCCGCGACACCGAGTCGGGCAAGTTCGTGGCGACCGCTCGTTGCGTTGTGGTCGCGGAGGAGCGCAAGGGCAAGATCGGGCGCGTCGCGGTGCTCAGCGAGTGCCGCGGCAAGAAGTACGGCGCCGCGCTCATGGCCGCGGTCGAGGCCGCGATGCGCGACCAGTGCGATGCGTTCGAGCTCTCGGCGCAGTTTGACAAGCGCGCGTTCTACGAGAAGTGCGGCTACCAGCGCACGAACGACGAGATCCACTTGGACGAGGGCGTCCCGCACTGCATGATGGCCAAGCACTACTGACGTGGCTACAGTAGACCCGATAAAACGACATAAAGTGATCCCCGTTTCACCCCTCTCCGTTCGCAATCCTCGTCGACGCAGTCGAGCGGTCACGTGTGAAGCGTCACCGCACCACTTCCACTGGCTACGTATTCCACACGGCGCACTCGCAATCCAGATCTCCCAACCACAGAATGCTGTGGTCGTTCGAGCAGACGCCACGTACCCTCCGCTTGTGATGGGATGGCACACAGGCTGGTGCTGTCCACTTTTCTGTGGAATGTGTGCAATGGATACAAAACGAATCTGTGGCCATCGCTGCGGTACCACGGTATCTGCTACAGGCGATGTCGACGAACGGTTCATTCTCCTTTTCGCGTCCTTACCGCTCAGTCGGCCACGTTTCGTCGTCTTACACAGCTTTTCTCCTCGCAGAAGTATCTCAACAGTCATGCCGCTGGAAGTGATCCAGATCACGAGCGACGAGCAGCGCGAGATCGCGTACGCGCTGCGCCACACCGTGTTCATTGGTGAGCAAGGAGGTGATCCGCAGTTCGAAGTGGACGAGTACGACCGCTTTCCCCAGACGCGCCACTTCCTGGGGCGTGACACCGACACGGGTGACTTCGTGGCGACCGCGCGCTGCTTCCCCTTCCCCGGCACGCGCAGGGGCAAGGTCGGGCGCGTCGTCGTGCTGCGCCGGTGCCGTGGCAAACAGTACGGCGCCACGCTCATGGCGGCCGTCGAGGCGGCAATGCGCGACCAGTGCGACTCGTTTGAGCTCTCAGCGCAGTTCGACAAGCGCGCGTTCTACGAAAAGTGCGGGTACCAACGCGCGGACGACGAGCTCTACCTGGAAGGCGAGATCGTGCACTGCAAAATGACAAAGTAACGGAGGACGGATCGGTTCTGGAATCACGCGTGTCGGGTTCCTCTTGTCTATTGGAATCGTGTGTGTGTGTTTCGCTAGGCATTGTCCTCGAGAAGTCGTCGCCCAAACTCGGTCGCGCCCACGACCACGGCCTCTTCGGGCTGGAAGTTCTTGCTCGTGAACGCGCGCAGGTTGAAATACTTTTCCAGCTCGCTCTGCACGAACGCGGACCGCACGCCGCCGCCGATGAGCACGAGCAGGCCGATATTTTCCTTGCGCAGCCCGGCGGTCCGGAGCGCTTCTTCGCAGAGCTTCATCGCGTCCTTCACGGGGGCCTCGAGCACGCGGCCGAGGTCGTACGTCGAGAGCTTCTGCACGAGATGCTTGGCGCCCGTGCGGTCGGCCGTGATGAACGGCAGGTTGATATCCGTCGTGCGGCGGCTCGACAGCTCGAGTTTCGCGGTCTCCACGGCTTCCAGGATGCGGTAGCTGGCCAGGTGGTCGATCGACAGGTCGATGCCGGCCTCCTGGTAGAAACGGTCCACGACGCGGCGGAACAGCAGCGAGTCCACGAGGCTGCCCGACACATCAGTCGTGGACGCGGACGCGAGCACCGAGTACGCGGTGCCACGACGCTCCAGCAGCGAGACCGTGGAGGAGAAGCCGCCCATATCGAACACCGCGATCGGGCCGCTCGTGCTGCCCGAGAACGCGCCTCTGAACTCGTCGGCCGTGTCCTCGTCGGCGACGACGCGCTCGACGGCGTGCATCGCTGCCACGGGCTCCTCCACGGACGAGACGAGGTCGAAGCCCGCCGTGACGGCGACGCGCTCGATGGTCGCGCGCTGGTCCTGCGGGGTCCCCACTGGAACCGCCATGACCGCCGGGAAGCCGTCCGCAGCCTCGTCGCCTAGCGACCGCGCCGCCATCTCGTGGACTTGGTCCAGCATCACCTCGGCAGCCCACTAGTACGTACAACATTAGAACTTCCGTGCTTGGCCTGTATCGTGTGCCGGTTGAAAGACAGGTTCAACGTACCTCCGGGCTGTACGGCTTGTCGTCCAGCACGAGCTCGACTGCGTCGCCGTCCACGCGGATCTTGTATGGAAGCGATTTGACGAACGCACTCGCCGCGATCTCCTAATAGCAGTATCCAAATAACCGTGAGTACATCCACCTCCTCACACTGTCTGTCCCACACATGGCCACAATACCTCTGGCGTTTGACCGAGCAGCAGCCGCGTGGCCGTGGCCGTGTACCCGGGCTTGCGGCCCTGCAACGCGCGCGCGAGCGCGCCCACCAGCACGTTATCGTTCTCGACTGCCACGGCCGCCGGGATCGCGCGCAGGCCCTCGGCGTTCTCGATCACGCGTGGGGCGGAGGTACTGAAGGGCGCGGCCGTCGCGAGCCGCAAATTGGCCGTGCCAAAGTCCAGGCCGAGGACGCGGTCGAGGCTGCGGCGCCGCGCGCGCCGGCCGCCCCCGTCGTCCTCGTCCTCGTCGTCCTCGTCTTCATCCTCCTCCGGGAGCCCCTCGCGGCGGCGGCGCATGCGTTCCTGCGCGCGCATGACGTACCGCGAGCCGATGTAGAGCGCCGCGAAGCCCGCTCCGGCGGCGAGGTACCTACCGCGGCAGTGAAGTATGTGAGACCGTCAAGATTGGCAGCGTAAGAACAAGGGACGCTACTGGACGCACCACACGGGCTGCGGCTTGGTGGCGTGGAAGTGGCGCCGCGGGATGAGCCCCAGCGCCGTGGACGGCAGCGCGTGGCGCGCGCGCCGCGACGGAACACGTGCGAGCACCATGCCGCGCTGGTCTGTTCTGGAGAATGGAGACGGCGTTGTGGCGTGGAAACCCTCGGTGATACTGACCTTGCATTGGCTATAATTCGAAAGTAACACATATCATTGGCGGAAATCACTTGAACCCATGGAGCAGCACGGTCGCCGAGATGGCCTTGGCTGTGTGCGTGAGCGTCGGCGAGCCGGAGGCGTGGGGCGCGTACTTGCGCGCTGCAGAAGCCCTCACCGGTGGCAATAGGCGTTCGGATGGGCCGTGGGGATTGTGTCGGGGGTCGTGGTCATCACCATCATTGTCGTCGTCGTCTTCCCCGTTTGGTCGGTGGAGATGTCGCTTCTCAGCACCAAGGCGCTCAGGTCCGTGCTGATACACGTAGAACCGGTCGGGGCTGTTATTAGCGGCATCGTGGTGTGTGCTGTGCTTGATGGCCGAGAGGTTCGTGAGATGCCGCACGGTTGCCTGCACCTTCCGGCGTCGGCCGACTTTGCTCAACTGGTCCGAAAAATACTCGTGGCGCTCAGCGTCCGCCGCGAGCTTCTTGAGGTTGAAGGTACCTTTGACGTTGTTGAGTCGGCGCTGCATGCGCTCGTTCTCGAGCTCGATCTGGTCGTGCTGGCGCCGCCGCAGACCGATGTTCGACGCGCGCGGCGCGTTCTGGACGGCCTCCGAGTGGTGCGAGACGTCAAACTGCTTGGGCAGGTGGTGGTGGATGCGCTCGAGCCGCTGCAGCAAGATGAGGTTGTGCTGGTCGATTTGATCGAGACGGTCTGTCCAGATAGAGCCCACAATGGCGGGTATGAGCTAGCAGTCTGGAGAGCAGATACTGAGCGAGGCGAACGTACCTTGGTGCTGCTGGATCTTCTTGAGGTTATGCGTCGGCGAGGTTTCGCCGCCGGCCGTGAGACCTTCCATCTTGAGAATGGACTTGGCATTGCGCACGCGCTCTTCGTTCTTTAGCCGCATCTCCTCGTGGTGGGTCGCCGTGAGCACATTGTCGTCGCCGAACTGGTACTCGGCGACGAATGCCAGCGGGCGCTTGGCCGGACTGCGCATGGCGGGGAGGAGACACGCCGCACGTCAAGTTATCACTCCGCTTTCTCGCTCCTGCGCCCGGCGTGCTCCAGTGAGATAGCTGTAAGTGGACGACGGTGACGAAGAAGCGAGGCGTGTTGAGATCTGGTCTCAGATCTTCATTCTCGTCGGTCTTCAAATAGCTACACTTTAGCAATCTCCGATTGGTTCAAAAAGATTCATTTTAGCCAATGTATATCGCTATATCAGATAGATGGTCTGCATTGGCAAAAAAAGAGATTTATAGTATCCTTTTTGGCCAATTAAAGCCTTTCAAAGGCACTGGTGGCTTGATCCCCCCAATCATTTCCGATTCCCCAAGGCAGCCATGGCGACGGCGACGGCGGTGCCCGAGGTGCTGGAGCTCACGGCCACGAGCAACCCGTACCTGGACTTCTACCATGCGTACTGCAAGACGAGCCGCCAGGATCTCTTCAAGGTCTTCGACCCGGCCATCGGCGAGAAGAAGCGCCGCGCCATGTACAAGGCGCTCGACGTGAGCGTCGCCATGGTCCGTGTTTTTCGTAGCTGGTGGAATAAGATGTGCAAATGGCGCTCATAACGTCGAACTGACTGGCGGGCTGTTGGTGTGCATGTAGAAGTACGCGTGGGCGATCCCTGACGAGCGCGCGCTGCGCATCATCAAGCACTACGGGCCGGTGCGTTGGCAGCCTGCAGCTGGCTCGAGTGATGGGGAAAGGCTGCGGTTCTCATCAATCTGCGTGGTGTGTGGTGTAATAGATTGTGGAAATGGGTGCCGGCACGGGCTACTGGGGACGCCTCCTGCAGCTACGAGGCGTGGACATTATCTGCTACGACTTGCACGTGGCCGATGAAGACGCCGACGGCGACGAAGCCGAAGATGATGATGAAGCGGGGAGCGAGGCGGATGAGGAGGAAGAGGATGGCGATGACGAAGAAGGTGAGGAGGAGGATGGAGATGAAGAGGACGAGGAGGCCGAGGAAGGAGATGATGGGGATGAAGCTTCTGGTGATGACAGCGACGAAGAAGAGGTCGAGGTGGAGCAGATCTACTGGATGGACGTGCTCAAGGGCACGCCCAAGGTGCTCCGCAAGCACGCGGACCGCACGCTGTTCCTATGCTACCCCGACGACTTTGAAGACAGCAGCGAGTCCATGGCGCTGCAGGCGCTGCACAACTACTCGGGCGAGTACGTGATCCATGTCGGTGAGATGTTCGGCCAGACGCTGTGTCTGCCCGGCGCGTGGGGCCGCACGTCGTCGTCTGACTTCCAGGTCCACCTCGCGTCCGTGTACCACAAGGTGCTCCAGGTCCCGCTGCCATCTTGGCATTCGAGCATTGATTCACTGACCGTGTGGAAGCGCACGAAGACCTCGATCATGGACAACTCGTTCTACGCGTTCATTCCGGAAGACGAACGTCTCGACCTCGTTGCGTCGTGCCCCAGCACGCGCCACCTGCTGGAGGACAAGCCGTCCACGGGTGCGACGACGAGCTCGTCGGTGTCGAAGACGGTGAAGCGAAAAGCCGAACCAACGCCCGAGAAGAACCCGATCGCCAAGACATCACCGGTAGCCAAGAAGCCTGAGGGCGACGATGCTGCAGCGAAGAGGAGCAAGAAGAACAAGAACCGTAAACGTCAGAAAAAGAACTGAGACTCATTTCCCCCTTCGAACCAATAGACACATCATATTGAGCTAGAATTGTCCATACATTCTTCGACAGACGTATGAGTAGCGCTACACGAGATTCTTGGTTTCCTAATCTTTCTTCGAGCTCAGCAGTGACTGCGACTCGCCGCGGGTGTAGACAGACGGCGGTGACGCGCTCAAAAAGCTGCAGGACGACAGGCGACGGAACCGCGAGTTCACGCGCGTGCCGCAGAAGTACACGACCAGCAGCATCACGCCAAGGCACACGCCAAACGCCGTGAACGGGCTGAAGAGCTTCATCGCGACGGGCAGCGAGCCGCCAACGACCGAGAGAGTGGCCACGAGCAGCGCGTACGGCATGATGCTGCGGATATGGTTCTGCAGAGGGATGTGTGCCGAAAGTGACGCGAGGATCGACGTGTCGGCAATTGGCGAGCACGTGTTGCCAAACACCGAGGCGCCAAGGATGCTGCCGAAGCACTGCAGCAGGTTCTCCGTGTCGCCACCGCTGATCGAGAACGACAGCGGCGAGATGATTGGGAACATGATGGCCATGGTGCCGAACGCGCTGCCCGTGGCAAACGACACGACAAAGCACAGGCACGACGCAATCGCTGGCAGGTACGCCTTCTGGATCTGGTCGCCGACGACCGACGCGATGTAGGGCGCGACGTTAACCTCGCCGATGACTGTGCCGAGCGCCCACGCGAGCACAAGGATGAGCGTCGGGTCGATAATGTCCTTCACGCCTTCCATCCAGGCCTTGGTGGCTTCGTCCAGCGTCACGATCTTCTGCATCAGCAGCATCACCACAGCGATAACCCAGCCCGCTGCGGACGCACGGATCAACGCCGACACTGAGTTGCAGCTGCTGAGCGCGTCGAGAATGCTGAAGTCTCCGTCCGGGTCCTGGTCGTAGAGACGCGTGTAGCCGTCATAGATCATGCCGAAGAACGTGAGGAGGATGATGCTCACGAACGGCAACACGGCATTCTGCCACCGCAAAGGCTTGTGCGTGTCCGGCTCCAGGGCGCCGAGCTCGGAGCGCGGGCTGTCACACGGACCGATGTCGAGCGGCGTGTACGCTCCGTCGGCGTTGATGGGCGACGTCGCTGCGTCTTTTTCGAACTGCACCATCGGGCCAAAGTCCTTCTCCGTGATGATCGTGATGAAGATGAGACCGATGAACAGGATCGGGAAGAAACGGAAGTGGAGACACGAGAGACACGTCATGAACGGGTCCCAGTCCAGCTTGAGGTCACGCAGCTGCGCGGCGACGTAGCCGATTTCAACACCAATCCACGAGCTCACCGGCGCCATCGAAGGCAAACACACACCGATCGTGTGGATAATCGCGGCGAACTTCTCGCGGCTCACGCCCGTTTGGCTCAGCACTTGACGCAGCGAGCTGCCGATGATGAGGATGCACGAGTAGTCGTCGAAGAAAATGAGCAGGCAGAGCAGCCACGTCGAGAGCTGCATGCGCAGCGACGTGGTCATGAACTGCTTGGCCAGCAGCGCGAGTCCGTGGCCGCCACCGCCCTTCTGGACCACGCCGATCGTACCGCCGAGCACGATCGTGAAGAGCAGCACGCCAGCGTGGCCGTCGTCGACAAAGGCGTTGACCCAGTACTTGTCGAACGTGCGCAAGAAGCCGAAGAGCGGGTTACCCTGCTCGACGATCGTCGCGCCGACCCAAATGCCAGCGAGAAGCGCGACGAGCACCTGGCTCAGCGCCGCCGACACAACAAGCGTCACGAGCGGCGGCAGCAGCGAGATCCAGCCGGGCGACACAAACACCGGGCTCGCCATCGTTGCCATGAACGGGATGGTCGTGTTGTCCTGCGTGATCTCCATGACCGTCGTCGTGATCTCATGCGCACCGAACTGCTCGATCTTGAGGTGGGTCACGGGCACTTCCCAGTGCGTGCGGAAGTTGCCGTCGGCGTCCATCGTGTCGAGCGAGCCATTGCGCAGGAGCGCGCCGTCCTGGTCCTGGATGCTGTAGAACAGGAAGCGCGGGTAGAGCGTACCGTTCTTGAGCTCCTTCAGTTCGAGCGTCGCCGCGAACGGCACCTGGCGCAGAATCACCGTCGGCGTCTACAACAGTACCCATTCCACAGTTAGCATGGAGACCCGGAACACAGATCCCAGACGGCCACAGACGTACATGGAGCTCGACGATCGACACGGGCGCGACTACCTCGGCGACGGCGGCCGCGGCGCTTGCGGGCGACGACGCGAGCAGCGCCGCGTGGGTAAAGAGAAGAGCCGAGAGGCGCGTGAGCAGACGCATCGTGTGGATGCCGGTTGACGTGGTTGAGATCGCTGCGCACGCTCCGTTCCCTCTTTCGGTCTGCGGCGGCGGACGGCCTGCCGGGACGAAGACACTCGAGGCCGTAAGCTTTTGCAGGGAACAGACCTGCTTCGTCTCTGCCAGTTGGCGCCATTGAATACCACCTGTGCCAAAACAAGGTGAGCTGCTCGAATTGGATCTACCTGGTTTTGAAACTGGTCCACCCACAAAGCAAATCATGACGCAGCGCTGACTCGCTGCAAATTACACGGCGTTTGCTGAAGTTGATTGAAACATTTTACGCATGTTTAATACATCACAAATATTGTCAATGTATTTGATAAAAACTCTAATGTTTCACATACCTGTATAAAACAGTCAACCCATATTCGATCCTGGCGATCGGAGAAAGATCTCAACAACACCACTAGCACCGCGAAAGAAAGAAAACCCAAAACAATAATAGATGGCGTCGCGACACTTTACGCGTGGGAGGCGCCGATCGACCGCGAGCGGCGCGTGAGCATGGGCATGAGGTTCGTCCAGCGGAACATCTGCGCGAGAATGCATGTGGAAAACCACACAGTCACCAGAACGGAGATCGAGGCCTCGGAGCTGAAGAAGCTGAAGAGCTCGGCCTTTTGGTACAGCGGCGCCGTGAGCTGCCCAAACACGCTAATGATGAACCTGCGAGTATCAGATAGGTTAGACGCCATGAGAGTATAAGCGACCAAACAGTGAGGGCGGGACGTACAGCTTGTGGGTGGCATGGTACACGACGCTGGACCAAATGATGTAGCATGAGTTGCCCTGGATCCAGCACATGATGATGCGCGAGCCGACGAGCAGTAGCGTGAAGGCCGAGAGCACGTAGAGCAAATGGAACTCGCGCGTCTCGACCACAGCGTAGCCAGAACCTTCCGGAATCACGTCGAGCGCATCCGCGATGATCATGGGCCAGTACCACAACGCCCAGATCATGCCCGTGACGGCCGAAGCCAGCAACGTGCTGTGGCTGAACACAATCTCGAGTGCTACGGAGAAAAAGGCCGCCAATGTGAGCTTATCGTGCATTAGGATATGAATCCCGGGATCAAGGGAGACATACCTGGGAAAAGGGAACCGCTCCAGCCGACCTCTTGGATCATAGCCATTAGGAACCAACTGCAACCTACGCACACAGGGAAATGAGCACACGCTGCCATTCTCGTCCCTCTTCTCTCAATCCACGTACCAAGTGAGCGCCTGCCCATCGCGAGCCCAAAGTCGTATCGCTTGGGCGGCAGCGGATCCCAAAAGATGCCCAGAATCGCGATGTAGAACACGTAGAACACCAGCCCCGAGTCCAGCGCTTCGACATCGTTGAAGCTAAACACCATCTCGAGCTTCTGCACGAACGGTCGATTGAACTAGATTCATCAAGAGTGGGAATGTGCTAAGTTGGATGCATCAAGATCGCGACAGGGCCATGAGCACTTACCGGATTCACCATCCTGGTAGCCGCTGTGAAGGAGAACGCCGCGAGCTCGCACAGCACGGGGATCGTGTAGCTGAGCAGCGAGAGCCGCAGCATCGCGCGCGTCGGGAAGCACTTGAACAAGTGGTGGAACGGTGGGATGTTCCAATGGGACGGCGTGTTGCACGCCTTGAGCCGACTGTCAGCAACTGTCCAAGAATCAGCGAAGTTAGGTGGCGATGATCACCATCACCAACCGTGATGGAACGTACTGTGGCGCAGCGAGACCGACGCGACCGCGGGGCTCACGAGCCACACGGCGCGCGAGATGAACACGATGGGGCTCTGCGCCGCGAAGCCCCACTGCTTGCAGAACACGAGCGCCGTGAGCGAGAGCACGGTCATGGAGCCGGTCGTGACGAGGTACGCGAACACGGCGTCGCGGTACGCGCAGAGCACGTCCGAAGAAAACATGCCGTGGAAAAAGTAGTTGGACGACCCGCGGCCGTTGCGGTGGTGTTCGTGGTACTGGTTGGCCGGCTGGATGAGCGGGTAGTACTCCTCCCAGATCGTGCCGCGGCCCTCGCGCCGCTTGCCGTCCGCCGCCGAAGGCGCCACGCCCGCCTGCGACTCGTACACCGTGCCGGGCTTGGCGCTGGAGGAGGAGGAGGCGCTGCCGGCGGCCGCCGCGGGCCCGTGACGCTTGCCCATGGCGAACGCGAAATGGCAAGAGAACGCGGCGCTTTCTCTTTCCCGCCTGGGTGCTTTTCCGGAAAGCGAGCAAGCGAGAGAGAAACGGAGCGGAAGAGAAAAAAGAAAACGGGCTTCCCGCTGTGCGCAGCCGTCTCAGCTCGGCCGCCGCGGGGTGAATGATCGAGCCGCGATGGCAGGGATGATGAAAGCGCTTCAAGCTGAAGCTGCTGGCGCAAGCAGAGCTTTCGAACCAAGCGGACCGATTCATGACGCTGTCGAAAATGTCGCTTTTGGACGATTTTGGACGAGATATGCAGTATCGCGGGTAAACGTCTCCCTGCGGAAAGCGATGCATGTAAGAAGAAGATTCTGGCCGCGCTCTTCTACGCCAGACGGCCAAACGCGGCAAAAACTCTCATTCTGGTTTCTGCACAGCGATTAGGGGTGCTCTGTCCGCATATTCAGCCAATTGTACTGCTTTAAATTTAATAATGTCCAATTAGAGACGTAGTAGAGTGGATTAACCCAGGTAGCCAGCGCCAAGTTGAGCTTGGAGGTAATGCGGCCGGTCAACCTTACGACTCCCATCGCAACCCGATGAGGAGCTCCCATCCCATCCCAGCGCGCTGTCCTCCCTGCCTCCCCTCTGGTCGCGAGGGGATCATTTCCTCATCAGGCTCGCGGTCGACGACAGCTCCGCGTGTCGGCATCGAGACTCCCTGATCCTGCGCTAGGCCCCCTTTCTTCCACCTCTTCTCTCTATATCTCCCATCTACAAGCACCATGAGCCGCATGACGCCCGCCGCCGTGCTGCTCATCCTGGTGAACCTGGGCTTCGTGGGCGCCGGCGTGATGCTCATCAAGTTCGCCATGGACCTCACCAACACCGGTTGGCTCGACGCGCTGGATGAGACCGAGTACCAGTCGGCCGCCGGCACGCTCATCCTCGCGGTCAAGTGCCTCGGCGGCGGCGCGATCGCGCTCGCGCTCGTGGGCATCATCGGCGCGGCCGCGCGCCTGCGCGTGCTGCTCCTGGTCTACTCGTTCCTCATGGTCGCGGCCATGATCATCTTTGGTGTGATCGGCGGCACGGCGTTCTCGTTCAACAGCAAGATGAAGTCGTGGGAGGAGAAGGAGTTCCCGGCCGAGCAGAGCGAGAGCGACTTTGCGCCCAAGTTCAACGAGATCTACTGCTACGCGCAGGGCGCCTACTT
>JAMFLL010001721.1:0-13701 GCA_027475725.1 Pythium rhizo-oryzae | reverse complement strand
GGGGAGGGGGTATCGGGTACTGTTGCTGCAAACATCGGCTGCGGCGTTGGGGGAACTGATTGGTGATGAGATGACGCGAACGGCGCAGAGTTGAAAGGCGAGGTGATCAAGGGGATGAGCCCCGCCAAATGAGCGTCTTCATCAACAGGCATGTGTTGGAGCAGATCGTGGCCAACAGAATCCAGGCGTGTCGCCGCGCCGAGTGCATTGATGGCCGGATCTAGCCATTCCTCGTCGGACCAGGACCGTAGTTCGTGTCGATCTTCCGAGCGTTGGTATCCTTCTCCCTCTATCGGCCTAGCGTGTGGCCTCCCGCCTAGCACAGGGGCAAGTAGGGAATGTACATTGCTCTCAACGCATCTCGTTACTGTTCGAAACGACGGAGACGTGAACAAATCATCCAGCACATGCTGCATCATCTCACCACTCTCACTTCTTCTGGAATACAAGCACCAACCTTTTTTCATCAAGCGCATCACCCTCACCTCTAGGAACAAATGCGATCGGCGCGCGCATGGCTGGCGTGGCAAGCGCAAAAGGGGGGCTCTCGGCGCGGCTTCTTCGTTTTTGGCATCTTAAAGAGTGATCGCATAGTTCACACACATACTTCCCCATCTCTCTAAACCACACACACATACACACACACACACACACACACACACACACACACACACACACACACACACACACACACACACACACACACACACACACACGTCCGGATACGTCCCTTCAGCCCCCAGCTTTTGGGCTTCGCGGATCTTTCATCACCCGTTTCCGGATACGACCTTTCACGTCACCCACATATATTATCAACCAATAAAAGATCCCAAGTTCTCGGTCGGTCTCAGCTCCCACTCGGGAGCTTGCGGTCGCGTGGATAAGAGGCTACACTGCCTGAGGGATGGTGGTGGAGAGTGTCTGTCTTGGATGATGCCGTGTGCTGGCTGACCGGATAGCGGAATCACTTCTTGATGACCGGGAGAACTTGAATCAATGCTCAAATACATGTGCTAATTCGAACCTCCTTCTTTTCATCGAACATTCTCTATCTAAGTTCCCTAATCTTGTTTTAGCATGAACTACTTGCTTTGTCTATTTGGAGCGGGTCTTTTAACCCTTTTGCTACCCGATACATTCCTAATGTAAGGATTTCCTAATGTTTTCCGAGCCAAATCTCTAAAATCAGGCAGATTGCTTGGTTGTACCGATATCAGATATATCATGATAGACAGGTTTACAGCTAAACTACTAATCATATTTGTACAACCAAGCAGATTGCTTGGTTTTACGAAATTGGCAACAAAAGGGTTAATGTCACTAACACCGGTCACTGCATTTAGTCCCACCCGGACTAAAAGCCGTGCGCCGTACTCAAGCGAACACACCCCAACTACTCGCACCCCGACCAAATGGGTTCCATTCCTGCCTCGGCGACTGTTTCCAGTCCCCTGTAGGATAGGGTAGGGTAGTGTAGAGTAGTTTTAGGAAAAGATGGGACTGTCAGACGTGAAGGTCTGCAGATTTTTTGATCGTCGGAGTGCATGTAGGCCGCTGACTCTGCGGCAAATAAATTATGCTTTTGGTGGTTTTGGCAAAACCACCAAAAGAATTGATTTAGTATATAAACGATGAATCAGTATATTATCCCAATACAATACTGTGTACTACTCTGTTTGCTTTTTTTGGACCTTTGTCCAAGAATCCATTTGCTCCGTAAAACACGCATCCTTTCATGTTTTATACGCATTGTTTGAATTTTCACTCCCACATTTTTGCGCGCCTTTTTAGAAAAGCAGACTTTGCGGCACCTGCGCCGATTGCGACGCACGATCATTTTGCAAAGCTTTCAAGGACCACCAAGAACGCGACCAACTCATGGCCCCCGCGCCACCCCCGCCCCCCGCGTGGATGCAGGTCACGGACGCGGAGCGACAGGCGATCTGGGAGACTCTGGTGCTCCGCAGTGACAAGGGAAAGCTCGCGCACGGTGAGCTCTCTGCTGTCGGCCGCGCGTTTGGCGTCGACTACCGAGTCGTCTCGCGAATTTGGGATCGCGGCTGGGCGTCCATGCGCCCGACAGAGGCAGCCGTGGTCATGTCACGCGCGTACCGCCGCGGCAGGAATAAGCGCGACCGCCTTGCGCTGTGCCGCCTCATCGAGGTCATCCCCGTCGAGCAGCGCACGAACCAGCGCATCATCCAGCACGGTGCCGGGATCAGCTGCTACCTCGTGCAGCAGTTGATCTCGGAAGGCTTCCTGCAGCGGTGTCTCAAGCAGACCCGACCGCTCCTAACCGCCGCTCACCGCATCGAACGCGTGCGTTTCTCCCTCCGGCACGTTGAGTTTCTCCCAGACGGTGCGTTTGTGTTCTACGACATGTACAATGTTGTTCACATCGACGAGAAATGGTTCTACGTTATGAAGATCGGCCAGAAGCTGTACATCTTGACCGGTCTCAACGGTGCTCCGCTGGAGAAACCTCCCGTGCAGTTCGCCCAGAGCAAGCGATACATTCTCAAGGTGATGTTCATTTGCGCCGTGGCCCGCCCGCGAGACGGCTTCAATGGTCTCGTCGGCATCTGGCCTGTCGTGGAGCCATACGTGACCCAGCGACGCAGCAAGAACCGCGACCGTGGCGTCACGATCATCCAGCCGTGCAAGATCGATCGCGAAAAGTCGCGCGAGATGCTCATCAACAAGGTGATTCCAGCGATCAAGGCCAAGTGGCTGCCCCACGAGAAGCACATGCAGATCCTCATCCAGCAAGACAATGCGGGGCCACACGTGAGGGCCGACGACCCAGACGTCTTTGCCGCCGGCAACCAAGAAGGTTGGCGCATTCAGATTTCGTGTCAGCCTGCACAGAGCCCGGATCTAAACGTTTTAGATCTCGGGATCTTCAACAGCATTCAATCTCTTCAGGACCGTACGACCCCACGCTCGCAGGACGCACTCGACGATGGTCGAGCGCGCCTTCTGGTCGTCGTCGGCCACGACATTGAACAAGACCCTCCTCACCCTCCAGTTCATGATGGAGTTCATCATGAAGAGCGAGGGAAGGAACGACTTTCGCCTCGGCCATCTCAAGAAGGACGCTCTTCTCCGCATCGGCGAGCTCCCAACCAGTCTCTCGTGCGACCCTCAGGTCTTCTGGGACGCGTGAGAGTTTCTCATGCGTGCGCCGACAACAACAGAGACCGCCCCAGGAGTTGTGAACGAGGCTCTTAGTGCTGAGGACATCATTTTGATGTGATGTGGTGGAACAAGCACACCCGTCACTGCTGGTAGAACTCGTGTGTGATTTATTGGATTGTTAGGAAACGTTTGTGGAAATTCCCTTTAGGTGGAACTGGAACTGACCCTTCATCTCTAATTTCGACCACGAAATAACGAGGCGAAGCGCTGTCCAAATGTTTTGAAAATATCCATTAAAACAGAACAGAGGTGGTATATGACCAAACGTACTGAATAGTGTTCATACCGCAATGTCGGGGCATCCGTTGAACTCGCCCGGGTATTTCTTCACGATCTCCTGCAAATGCGCGTGAAGCTGCTTCACCTCCCACTTACCATTCAGCCCATTGTTGAGACCGCAGAGAATCATCGCCTTCCGCGCGTACGTGATGCCGTCGGCGTCGCGCTGCTTGTTGACTTCAGCCACACAGTCGGCTGCAGCTGCAAAAAGAAGGGCTTGCCCGGGTTGTTGAGCTTGCCGGACCAGTTGCCTTGCTTATCAGGGATGTTGCTAAACGAGGCAGCCTTGATGAGTCGGAGCTTCTCCTTGTCCCATCTGTGTCGCCAAACCTCCTTGATCTTATGGATGACGAACGAGTCAGCAGGCTGACAGAGGTGAGTCGCGTTGGCTGGCAAGAAGTGCAAAGCCATGTTCAAGGCGCCGAGCCCCTCGTGAGAGCCCGCCTTGTGGCCACCAGCGTTGTCAACGAAGACGTTCTGAAGCTTCGCAGTCGGGGGATTGCAGAAGGGCCCTTGGTCCATTCGTCGAAGATCCGCTGATCCATCCACCCCTTCTTGCCTGAGCGATAGGCTGCACAGGGCACGTCGTCTGGAACGCCGCGGATGGGGTAGCTGCAGTTGTCGTTCTTGAAGACGACCATGACTGGCTCAACTCGTGTGTTGACGCCGCCGCTCAGCTTGATAACGAGCGCCATGCCCTCTCCGCCAGATACGACGTCTTCGTAGGATATGTTCTGCTGTCCTCGGAAGCCGAGGGTGACGCCATCGTCCATGTTGATGACGGCATGCGTCTCGTCCATGTTGACGGTCGTATCGTCGGTCAGCGTGCACGCGTCGAATGCTCGTTTCATCGCACCGAGGTGGGCCGCGACGGCACGTTCGATGCTGATCAGCTTATCTGGGATGCACATCAGCTTGCTTGAGCGCCGGCGGATCACGATGTCGAATCTCTCGCAGAACGTCTGAATCCAACGACACGTGATCTTGTCCACGAGACGTCGCGCTTAATTTGCCGGACGCGCTGACCAGGAGATCCTTGGCCACTTCAACAAGCAGGCTTTGTGAGAGCTCGACGCCGAGGTTCTGGAGACGCGCAAACTCGGAATGGAGCTCGTCATGCAGCCATAGCTCCACGGCGCACGCTTCGGACCTCGACCCGGCACAGCCTTGATATTGATGCGCTTAGCGATACCAGGTTGGTGGTGGACGACAGACATCATCTCGCCCGAGAGAATAGCGACGCGCTTGGCCCACCAGTCCGATGCTTTCGAGTGGTTGGTGTTTGGGTTGGTGCTCCGGAAGAGCGTCGGGAAGCACCGCACCGCTGCAGCGATGAATTTCTTCATACCCCCCGCTTCTGCCGCCTCCATCCAGCGCACGACCTTCACGCGAGAGGCGATAGTAGACACCACTTGAACGCGGCGGTCGCGCTGTTGGGCTTTCTGCACCGCTGCTTGTGCTACCTGCGTGTTGGAGGCGGCAAGAAGGGGGGAGGATGACTGCAGTGACGGCACACAGCTGACACAACGCACACTGCCACCAAATCCTTCGCTGATGGGTAGCCCGCAGATCGCGTGGTTCAGCCGGCCGCACACGTCGCACGTATGCGACACAGTGGCCGCATCCTTGCCGCAGCTCGCACACACCGAGAGAGAAGAGAGAGCAGACATCGGCTGGAGTTGGACTTGTTGCGACTGTTTTCGGTTGTGAACGTGTGAGAGCGCAGGCTGTGCAGGGCTGATTTTGGGCGGGAAATTCCTGTTGCACGGGTTCAATCACTTAAGTGCGGATATTTTTGCACAGTAATTAGTCCGGGCTGGCATCGTCGGGGTCCAAGGATACGTTGAATAGTCGGGGTGACACTAAATACCGTGTGGGACTAATTAATTGTACCGACTATTTGCAGTGGCCGGTGTAACCGAACAACGACCGGTTTTGGCTGTCGCCCACTTAGCCACACATTTCTCAACTGGATCAGCAACGATGCCCGCCGATAGCACTGACATTCCCGTGCCGCTAATATTCGTCCCCGACGAGCCCGTCCGGCGCCGTGTTACATCTCTCATCCACCAAGACGGATGTGGGAAGTGCTTGGTCGGAAAAGCTACCGCGTTGGAGGCATTCGTTCGGTTCTTGCAGCGTTTTGAACCACGGGAAAGGAAGACAGGCATCCGCACCGCGCTAACTTTGTTCGACGTGGCGAAGGAGGCTAGATCAGGCCGTGTTCGATTGACTGGTGGTCAGCGTATCCGCTATCGCTGCCACGTCCCGTTCGTCGGTGCAGTGTGCAAGAATGCCTTCCTCGACTGCTTCTCGGTGTCGACACCAACTAGCGCACATTACAAGTACCAGATGCATAGATGCATGTGCGTTAGATTGCTACGGCAGACGGGTTTATTCGCGTGTGACAGATAGAGGAAAGAGAGTTAAGCCCAACATCACGATGCGTTTTCACTAGGTTTTGTTCTTTGCTGCGCCACTGCCGTGGCGCCGTCCGAACGGCGTCATCGTCGTCTTGAAACACGGTCAGACGGGGGAACTCAACATCAACGACACGACAACAGAGTAACCAAGCTCCTAGTTCTCAGACAGTATGCTCTCGTAGCAGCAGAACTTGAACCGAACGCGCCACTCGCAGGTAGCAGCGTCGACATCTACCGCCCAACCCAGCTGAGGTTGTTGGAAAACCTCAACGAGGTGTTCGCTAAGCGCTTCCTCGTCCATCATCTTGCTTTCTTTGGGCTTCGGCTTTAGCTGGTCGATACCGCGTTGGATGTTATGTTAAGTTAAACGCGCCGGTTTTCGCCATCGAGCATGAAATGCGACGGTGCTACGCCACGACCCCACGATCAGGCGCTCTTCATTCTTGAGCTCCTTGTAGCATTGGACAAGATCTTTCGAGGGCGCGGCACTTGCTCAAACGGCTTCTGGCATACAGACTGGTGGTTAGCGAGGCCAAGAAGCTCTTGCTCGAGCATATTGGTGTTGACCTTGGTGTAAAGCGTGCAGTCGCGCTTGACCTGCTTGTTAAACGGTTTAACTGGGTTGTGGTCTTCGCAAATCCTGGTGGTGAAGCGAGGCACTGCCACAGAGAGAAGCGACCTGACAACCACTGCTTGGTGAATTTGCGCTGGAACTCGACACAACCGGTCCTACCACGCCTCCAACGCTTTAACTGTGAGTAAGCGCGGGGCGAAAACTCTGCCACTCAGCGAAAGCGAGCAGGCACCGGACGCGTACGCACACAGGCAACAAGCTCTTGGGCTGGAAAGTCGCTGCTGACGTTAACACCTCGGGTAACTTGGTCGCTGACGAGGTGAACCGCAGGCGCTCTGGTCCGAAATCTAGAGCGTTCTTGACCAAGCTGGGTTGTGAAGCCGCTTGGGGTGCAGCTACCTTGAGGCGCCTGGATCGCAGGTCAGGTGCGCTCGAGCAGCGGGAGAAGCGCACAGCCGGTAGTTCAGCCACCTAACAACTGGCGTGATACGTGGGTGGGCGGTTTACTCTTCGCCCTGTAGTCGGCACTTGCCAAGCACCTACCGGTTCTGCCTTGGGGTATCGCCACGCAGGCGCAGCCACCACACGTACTTCGCGGTCGCCAGGCGCCTGCAGGGCCTGGCACCTGGATAGAGGTTAACGTCGCCTCCTCCTGGCGACGGGCGCTTGGAAGCGTTCTCCAGAAGCGAAAAACGGGGCTTGTGTACTTCAAGGGAAAATCCAGAGTCCTGTTACCGTCACTTCCCTGCCCTACGCTTCCCTCATCCAGGGAGATACAGTCACCATGGCACTACCTCTACATCGCCAGGTCATGTGCGACACTACTAACTACAGCCTATCTTCAAGCAACCTACAAGCAAGTGTCAGGCGACCGGCAACTTCTCGGTCGACCTTCAAGCGACACTGCGATCTTCAGGCGCCCGTGGCCATCCGTCAAGCGACTTAGGCATGCGCGGGGTGACACGAGTCGTCTGAGGCGACACGAGGAGTTCTGAGCACCGACGAGGCGACATGAGGTGCTCGAGGCGCACTTGAGGCGACATGACGTACTCGAGGCGCATTTGAGGCGACATGACGTGCTCGAGGGGCATGTGACACGATATGAAGTGTTCCGGTGGCATGAGACGCATGGAGCAACTGACGAAGCGACACAAGGCGCCCGTGGACTGACCCTAAGTAACCGGAGGCCCCGGGTGCGTTGTCAAGACAGCAACAAGCACGTCGGGAGCAAAGCCGAGCGGCTTGAGGCGTCTGGAACGCGGTACCCAACTTGAGCCGTATGGGACGCGGCACTCGACTTAAGGCGTCTGGGACGCGTGCTCCAAAGCGACTGCCTTGCAATCAACACTCCACCACCTCATGCTAGCGGGAGGCGACTGGGCGGAATAGCCTCACGATTCCCCTGCTTGAAGAAAACCCCAGGCCGCCACATCACACAATTACGCAAACATGGAGATCTTTTTTTTTACGGTATCGATTTATGCGTATTCTTCAACAATCATACAAAAATCAAGTACGGTGAGTTGAGGGGGTCGTACGCTCAGTGGTCCAATTTTGATGGGGCTTCCTGAGCGCCCCACGGCGCCAATTTCAAAACAAAAACTAGCTAGATGTACCTCAGGACTTGCTCTATCCATTGGTTAAAATTGCTGCTTTCGAGGATTCCTATTGGTAGAATGCGCAGCTGTCTCCCAAAACATCCCAATTATTCCTGGACAGAGGAAGTATGAAACAAAAAATTCAAGAGAAGTCCAGGTTGGGACTGGTGAGACGAGCCAGGTCATCAAGGCGCAACTTTGGGCTGTATACAGCCCACTTGTTTTGATGATTGGCAGCCGCTGGAGGCCAGGACTATTTTTTGCCCTAAACCTATACGTCATCCAGGACTAGTCAGGATGCCAGCAGTCTTCGCACAGGATCGTGATCTCTTCACTTTCCCCGCGAAAGTGGATAAGATCGCTTGAAATTTATGAAAGGTCGCGGTATTTTTTCGTGGACTTAGACGATTTTCGTCTTGTGCACTCCACACCGACTCGCGTGCGACGGAATTTGTCCAAGTCCATTAATCCTGGATGCTTCTGTAGTCCTGTTCATAGCACCAGGACCGAACCAGGATTTACTCATCTGGAGCAAAACGAGGAGCATGTACATGTATTTCATCGTCAATCGCACTTGTACTGCCCGCGCGAGCCAGACGTGACCACTCCACCCCAACTTGATGAATCCCAGTGAGGCCAAACGCCACCTTGCTCACCGCTGCGTCAGCGCGGGTGCTGGGTGGTGTTTGTGGCCGTACAGAACGTAGTAGAGCAGCTCCCAGCGTCGCACGTCGAGAGATGCCTTGGACATGCTCCTCTCCTGACTGAGTACGTAGTTGAAGAAGAAGAAGCAGATGTAGATGCCGCAGCTGTAGCCTTCGAACTGGACAGGAACCTTCGTGTGTCGGACAATGAACCCGGATAGCTTGTCCTTGAGAGACATTGACAGCGTCTTCAGCGTGGGAAGATAATGTTCGCTGTTCAGCGAATCGTAGTACACGATGTCCTTCATCTGCAAGTCGACGAGGATGCCGCACCAGTGCGAGTTACCGAAGTTCACTGGAACCAGTACGATGTCGACATCTCCGCTGGCAGCAAAAGCGAGTACCCGATCTTGCATTGATTGAGGCACTTTTTGTTTGTTGGTTCGCGCTCCACCGGGCCTTGCATCGGGCGTTCCTGCATGTCGCGCGTGTGGAAACTCCTCGCAAAAGCGCTGGCAGGCCGCGTCAATAATGGCGTCGTTCAAATATTCCGGAGGCTGGACTAGATACAGCATCGAGTAGCAATACCCCGGGTGGTGACTGAGTCCTGGCACAGTCCTGGACGGATACTGGGTTCTGATGTGGGCTTCAACTTGCTTCACCAATATCCCTGTGGCAACATCAACGGCAGGCACGACGGTCCCGATCAACCAGCGGCACAGTTCTTTGCAGCTCTCTACCTTCTCCTTCATGTCAGCGAGGAATGCCATCGCTTGGATTTGTTGACGGGAGTACGATCCAAGGCCCTTGATGGTGACGAAGTCGACTGGTGTGTCGGAATCACCGACACCTTCTCCGTCGATGAGAGAGATGGCATCGAGCGCTGTGTTTCGCATCGGCAGAGCATTGACACAGGCCTCGAGCAGACTCTCGGGTAGGAGATAGAACGCCTCCGAGTTCAGCCTCGGATTCTTCTGTGAAGCAAACTTGGGCTTTCGGTGGCTGAAGTCGTCGTGGTGGACCTCCAAACCAGAGAGCCGCCTCTCCAGTTCGTCAATACCCGGGTTTTCACGCTGAAGCGAAGCTGCGAGCGTGGCAAGCGTCACTTCCCCGCTTGTCTCGCGTGCGAGCTGAGAGGCGGCTGCGCGTCGTCGAGCGATCTTGGCCTTTGACTCCTCCTTTTCCTTATTCAGGGATGGTCGACCAGGTCGAACCGCCTTCCGGTTTAGACGGATCGAGTGGTCGGACGCACTCCGCACTACGCTCGTCTCGGAGGCGCTGGGTGATGAGGTCCGCTTTGCTTTCTTTGCCTTCTCGATCTTGATGTTGGCAATGTCATCTGCAAGCGTCTGTGACTGCGACAACAGCAACTGTTCAGTCGGCTCAAACCGTACTTCGTCCATGTTCACGCAGGCAACACGTCCGAGATCTTCTGAGAATAGACTATGAGCTTGCGAGTACGGCGTGGCTTCTTGCGTAGGCTCCAATCTAGCGAGAAAGAAAATCGTGTTATAATCCTGAGGGAATCCTGTCGTGATCCTGGATACCGCCTAAGGAAACTTACCCATCGTCATCGCCGCTGTCATTATTGTCGAGACCTCCAGTCGTGCCATCGTAACCAACATCGTTCTCCTCATTGCCCGCGGCTTCGTCGCCACTGTCTATCGAACCGCGCGGAAGCCGTTGATCACTTCGACTGGTAGGACTCTCTGTACGAAGCCGCTTTCTTTGTCGAACGTTGCGCCACTGGTTGAGTACGAACTGCAACATTTCTCCGTACTCGTCCTCATCACTAATCTCGGCGAGCTCTGATGCGATTCGTGCGGTTGCTTGCTTGGCGTTCAAGAACCGCTGCTCTCGCGTGCGCTTCTTGTTGAGCAGCTTTTATCAGCAGCGCTAAAACGCGTGTACCGGAATTGAACCACAGGCTGCGACAAAACCGCTTCGACACGCCATCTACACAACACGAGCGCATAGAAAAGTGTCAGTCCTGTGACAATCCTGTACCAGTCCTGCTGGGTTCGCACCTGTCGTCGATCCGTTCAGTGGGTTCTACCGAGCCGGGTACCTGGTGCCGTACGTTGTACGCGATGCCGTGTCTGCATGGCAACAGCATGGACTGTGCAAAGATGCAGTCGCAGCGGTAGTCGGAGATGTTGAGACGGTGGACAGATTTGAAGCCTTGTACGACGACGACATCTTCCTCTGCCGGCGTGAAATTGTACGAGTGGGCCTTCGCTAAACCAGCTGCGTATTCAGGCTCGATGCGCTCGCTCACCCAGTGGGTCGTGAGACGCAACACAGCACGCATTTCCTTGTCGTAATTCTGGTTCACGGCGTGGCCTTGGCGCGCCCGCACAAGCTTGTACTCGTTCTCGACGCGTTTTCCGTGCGCGATGATCTTGCGCAGACACTCTGGCATCGAGAAGTCCGGCTTGAGCGTCTTCTTCAGCTTTCCGAAAAAACTTTCAAGCCGATTGTTGGTGTGATTGCGAAAATGCGGAAGGCGCGCACGCCGGTAGTACACCCACATATCCTTGCAGTCTTCGGTATTCCAGTTAGTCTCGAAGTAACGAACGAACGCGTCATTTCCCATACGCGTGCAAAGACCTGGGAATATACCGCGCATACACGTGAAATAATGTCAGAGGAGCAAGAAGACGCTCCCACCCGCATGCACTCACCTCGAAAAGCTTCGAGACTTGCTTCGTATTCTTCAGCCGACTCTGCGTAGACCATCTTATGAACGAATGCGTCGATTTGTTCCAGGTTCTCCTGAGAGTGCTTCCCGTACTCGGGCTTACGGCACTTCTCATGCAGGTACTTGATGACGTGGAAAGTGCAAATCAAGATGCGCGCTTCAGGGAACCGGTCCTTCAACACACGGATCTCGTTCAGATCCTTGTCCACGACAATCACACGCACCAGCTTGTTCTTCTCGTGAGTCTCGAAGAAGTGATCAAGCGCCTTGTGCATGTGCCAGTCGCTGTTCGTCTCCACAAGCGAATGCTGCACCACTCTGCCCTCACCGTACTCGTCCATGGCCATAAACGTCAGGAGTTGGTAGTTGTGCCTACAGAAACAGAGAATTACGTGTTGTAGTTGCAAATGAAATCCAGGATCGGTCCTGGCAAAAATCCTGGACCGGTCCTGGACGAATCATGGATGAATCCTGCCACTCACCGATTCGTCTTGTGAGTAGTGTTGATGAGCATAAGCTCGAAGAAGCGGGAATGAGTCGCGCGCATGTGTGCTGACGTCATTGATATCACCCCGGTCTCGCCTGACTCGTTCTCTGCAACAGACACGCTGTTGCCGAGAGGCGATGCAAACTCTGTGAGAACAAGAGCCGTGGCTTCATCTTCGTTCGTCGATGTTGCCAACGCCCTTTGCTTCTGCACTAAGTTGTCGATATCCCGCTTGTACACATTCTCGCCACGCTCGAGACACAAGTCGTAAATGAGCGTCCGCGCAGACTTGGCTGTGATCAGTGTGGATACTTCTGCTGCAGTAGTAGCGCTAACGACCCCACGCGCGACCGGATACGTGTCATACGTGTCGCTGGTGACAGGGTGGTTGTGCCCGAAGAAACCGCTCGTAACTTTGAGATACCAGGCACGACTCGAGCCCACTTTTTTACCCTCGCTGGAGCGCACCTTCACAGGCTTCTTCTTGGACGACAGCTTCGCAGACTGCTGCATCTGAACGACGAAACGAAACGGGCAACTCGTACTGTTCACAAATTGGCGTGGCCGAACACTGTCGCCTCGCGGCTCACGTTCCCAACCGTGCGTGCAGATAAACGTCTTCTCATAGAAGTACCATGACTCAGGAATAAGAGAAGCTTCACCGCGACGAACGGCAGCAGTGTCTTGCATGCGCTTGTTCTTCTCTATCCAGTTCATGGTTTCCTTGATTGGTATCGCTTGACGGGTTCGCATGCTGTACCGTTCGAGATACTTCGTGAATGAAGACCAATTCTTGTGGATGAGTCTTGGTGGCTCGACCCGGTACATCTCCGTGTACGGTACACCTTTCTTCACCAACCTACGGACGTATATCGGACAATCCTGGGCCAGTCCTGGACGAGTCCTGGTTGATTGATCTGCGCTCTTCTCGTCCTCTGTACTCACAGAGTCGCTGTCATCACTGGCCTCTTCTTCCACCGCTGACCGTTCAGCTTCAGGCTCTTCTTCATCCTCGAAGTCGTCATCATCGTCGTCATCACCGCCGGAGGCGGAGGTCTCCTCTTCCGAGCCCTCGGAATTGTCAACCGCATCCCTGGCCTTGCTGCTGTGGTCGACCACTTCCTCCTCCTCATCTCCATCGGAGGACTCGGCAGAGCTCGACGCAGGCGAGCCAAACATTTCCTCGCAGAGCTGGCGCCGGTACGTCTTCGTGTATGGTGGCGCGGATGGTGACAAAGAACGAGCCCGTCTGGAGATTCGCGTCCCTCGATCGGTTGTCATTCGCTGTGGCGATACGGAACGGCCACGTTGCGGGCACCGCGAAGCCTTTGTAGGCGACGGCGAGCTGATGTGAGGATCGTTGTCGTCCAGGCGCAGCTGAACAGCGAGGGGAAGCACGCGCTCCTTGGCTTGAAGACGTGGGCTTCGACGAAGAGCTCTTGGCGACTCGGGTGTTCTATCCAGGGTCAGTCGTGGCTCTCGATCCTGTACCGATCCTGACATCGGATCCTGGTCTCGTCCGGGATGCTTCTTTGCTGTGTCATCCACATCACCTGCTGCTCGCGGGGAGGGTACGACATCGTCGCGCTCAGCAACAGCGTGCACGGCTTGGTCCTCGCAGACGTCAGTGGCATCGCGCCCTTCATCGCCCTCAGTGGTAGCGCACACACCTTCTGTAACGGGGTCTAGGTTACACGCCCCCAAGGTTACATAAGTAGGTAGTATGGTTACTGTGATGTGGTCCACTTAGGGGTGAGTTACCCTAAGTAAGGACTCATGTTTATAGGATTACGCAGG
>JAMFLL010001719.1:0-13706 GCA_027475725.1 Pythium rhizo-oryzae | reverse complement strand
CTGCTCGGCCGTGATGTCGCCGCGGTACACGGCCTCGCTGCCGACGTTGATGCCCACGACGTTGGCGTCCACGAGGCCCTCCTTGAGCAGCGCCTTCATGACCTCGACCTCCTTCTCGTACACGGTCTCGTCGGCCGCGACCCAGACGCCGAGCCACACGGTCATGCCCAGCGCCTTGGCCGACGTGAGCACGGGCCGCACGTCGCAGTCCGCCAGCGCGTACGTGCGCACGCGCTTGGTGATGGAGCTGAGCACCTTGAGGTCGCTCGCGATCGTGGACGCCGACTTGCACTTGCTCGGGTCCCAGTCCGGGCCCTGGCGCAGGTCGTAGTTGACGCCGTAGAGCGACTTGTCGAGCGCCTGCGCGCGCTGCGGGAGCGCCGCGAGCGCGCAGAGCGCGGCGGCGCACAGCGCCACGGGGGAGATCACGGACACCATTTTGGCTCTTAGGAAGGTCGATGTGGGCGGAAGACTCACAGTCGGGATGTGATACGTAGCGGAGGAGAGGAGCGGAGAACAAAGGAGAGGGGAGCAGCGTGGACCGAAGCGGAGCGGAGCGAGCGGACCATCGCGGAGCCATGTGGTGCCGGCTGGCAGTTGCGACGACGCGACGGCGCCAACGGCGAGAGAGCCAGCTGGACGCGGAGAACCTTTGAGACTACATATGTGCGCTAAGAAGCCAGTCTGGGGCGATGGCGAGTTTGACTCCAATGCGCGTCATGCGATCCACCTTGAAACCTCTATGAATAAATATGGGGAATGTTCTGGCGCAGGTCCCGGTCGCAGGTGGTTCTGATGTTTGGTCGCACGCATGCCAGGTGACCGCGAAATTGTGGCTGTGCCCCCCCCCCCCCCCCCCACTCAAGTTGTTTGTCATTGGCCCAAGAGCGTTCTTCCAACATGTTGGGGGAACGCTCTTTGGCCGCTGGTGTAACGCGAAGTTCGCTGGGTGCGGTTACCCACCCGGTGCCTTTGTCGCACGCCCGTGCGCGTACCCATCCGGTGGAGGGAGTTTGCAACGCCCCGGGGAGAAACCCACATGACCAGAGTCAATAATGACCAGGAGCCCTCGCGATGCAACGGCGAGCGAGCCACAATGCCGCGACGAACGCCGCGACCGGATGAAATCGTGGGCTGGTGACCACCCTCGTAACTACCGGAAAAATACGGTAAAGATGCATCCGGAAGCCCAAGCCGTCCAGCACGGCGACGCTCCATGCCACCGAACAAGAGATTCCTCGGAGGTTCGTTGGGGAACCTGGACGATGTGACCCGCATGATCGAACCTTGGTCGTCAGTGGGAGCTGGATCTGACGTCAGGATCTCGTTTTCGCACCCACAGCTCACGGGTTACGATGCGCATCTCTCTGGAGCGTAACCCACCCGATTTCTATAATGTGGTACACACTAATGATTCATCGATGTGGTCCACCTAGATTGCACTCTGTCGACAGAGTGATGGTCTCCCTAACTTCCGCGCGCTTTCCCCTTTTGAACGCCAGCGGCAACGCGCGGAAGTCTGGACCAACCCACGGTGGATGCCCCGAGGTGTCCGCGTGCGCCGCCCTCCCTCTCTACGCCTCTCCGCTCCCCCTGCACGCGCCACGAACGATAGACGCTAAGGTGAAGTGCCTACATGTCGCTGCTGCGCCGCCGCCCGCCCAACGGGTCCCAGCCGTCGGCCCCGTTCAAGCCGTTCGTCGTGCCGTTCAAGAAGCCCGCGGCGCCAGCGCCCAAGGCCAGTGACGATGACGACGACGCCGCCGCGCGGAATCGCCGGCTGCTGCAGTCCGGCGACGGACTCAGCGCGATCAAGCGGCTGCCCGTGCTCTCGTTCTTCACGGTGCCCGCCGAGGAGCGCGCCGAGAAGCTCAAGCAGCAGTTCAAGTCGCCGTGCGAGGCCAACCGCACGGGCGAGAGCGAGCGGCTGCTGCGTGTCAAGACGCTCGGCATGCGTCGCCGGTGGGGCACCGCGATGAAGCCCATGGTCAAGCACGACCTGCCGCCCGTCCAGCTCGAAGACGTGGATGACGACCCACTCGCGGAACTCGAGAACCAGCACCCGAACGAAGTCGTGGACGAGCCACCCGCAGCACCGCCCGCGCCCGATGCTCCACCACCGCCCCCGCCGCTCGTGCTCTGGCAAAGCGAAGAGGACCCCGCGTTGCGCGTCGTCGTCCCGGAGATCGTGGGCAAGTTTCTGCGCCCTCATCAGCGCGAGGGTGTCCAGTTCATGTTCGATTGCGTCGCGAAGATTCGAGGCTTTGAAGGAGAAGGATGTATTCTGGCCGACGATATGGGACTGGGCAAGACGCTGCAAAGTATCACGCTCATGTACACGCTCTTCAAGACCTCGATGTCGCCCGACAAGACGCCGATCTGTCGCCGTGCGGTCGTGGTGTGTCCGACGTCCCTCGTGAAGAACTGGGACGACGAGATCATCAAGTGGCTCCACGGACGCGTCAAGACTGTGGCGTTGTTTGAGGCCAATCGCGACACCGTGATCAAAGGCATTCGCCAGTTCATTGAAGGCAGCAAACCGTCGCTCTCCGGGTCCCTCGCTGCCAATGCGCCGCAGGTGCTCATCATCTCGTATGAGACCTTCCGAATGCACGCTCAACGCTTCCATGACGCCCCGTACTGCTGTGATTTGCTCATTTGTGACGAAGCTCATCGCCTCAAGAACGCAAGCTCACAAATCAATCGCGCATTGGCATCACTTGCGTGCCGTAAACGTGTGCTGTTGTCGGGCACGCCCATGCAGAATGACTTGGAAGAATTTTTCGCGATGGTGGACTTCACCAACCCAAACATTCTTGGCACCACCAGCGAGTTTCGGAAGCAATACCTTGGTCCAATCCTTGTCGGCCGTGAGCCTGATTCGACTGACAAAGACAAAGAAATTGCCCAAGCCTGCTCAGCTATGTTATGTGAGATCGTGAACCAGTTCATCCTTCGTCGCGGCAACATTCTCAACGCCAAGCATCTCCCGCCGAAGCTGATGCAAGTTATTTGTTGCCCACTGTCGCCCCTGCAAGAGCAATTATATCTGCACTTCTTACAGTCCAGCGCGTTCCGTGACATGATGCGAAAGGAGAGCGCCAACGTTCTCTCTTCCATCACAGCGCTCAAGAAGCTGTGCAACCATCCATTACTGATCTTCGACGAGTCGGGCAAGAGCAACACGAAGCTAGCAGGATTCGACGGGTGCTCTCGCTTTTTCGCTTCTGCCACTTCAGCTGCATCGAACTCGTCGGCTGTCACAGGTTACCGCGGTCGTTCTGGTCATGATCGGACGTGTCACCCCGAGTGGTCCGGTAAATTCCTGCTGCTCGATAGGCTGATGCAAGCAATGCGTAAGCATTCCAACGACCGCATCGTGATCGTGTCCAACTATACTCAAACATTGGATGTGGTGTCTTCACTCTGCCGTGAACGTCAAATGCCATTCGTTCGACTCGACGGTACAACTTCTGCGAAGAAGCGGAAAAACCTCGTGGACACATTCAACGATCCCACCACGAATTCATTCGCGTTCCTACTATCCAGCAAGGCCGGTGGTTGTGGTCTGAACCTCATCGGGGCAAATCGTCTTGTGCTCTTTGATCCCGACTGGAATCCAGCAACCGACAAACAGGCTGCTGCGCGTGTGTGGCGTGAAGGACAGAAGAAGATGTGCTTCGTGTATCGTTTTCTCGCGACTGGTACGTTAGAGGAGAAGATTTTTCAGCGCCAGCTCTCCAAAGAAGGGTTGCAGAATATCGTGGACGACAAAGAGGAGGTGAATTCGTTATCATCGAAAGATCTCAAGCGGCTCTTCGTATTCAACAAAGAAACCATGTCGGACACGCATGACCAACTCAGGTGTGATCGTTGTCAGTGGAGAAACCCTGGCGATGATTCACTGATCAATGCATCGGATGTGATCGAGATCGACGATGAGAACGAGGACGAGGGCGGCGCGGTGAAACTTGACGGAGATACAGAAGCTAAAACAGGTGAGAAGATGGCGCTTGTGAATAGCGAGAAGCATTATCATCCACAGATTGGGATGCCGCCAGAGGAAGATTTGAACAGTTGGGGGCATCATCGTGCTTACGACTCAGTCGACGATGAGATCATGCAGCGTGCTATCGAAGGCCTGCGTGAAGACCTTGTCAGCTTCGCTTTCAGCTGTCGCGTGGACTGGCAACTGCTCCAAGACTTCCACATGGGTGAAAATGAGGAGCAAGAAAATGAGCGTGAGGAAGAGCGGAAACGTAAGCGTCTGGAGAAGATTGCAGCGGCGAAAAAGAGAGCAACCGAAGCAGCCAACGCAAAGGCGAAGGGCTCTAAAGCGAAGAAGGCACCGAGGATTGAGGAGATCGATGAGGACGAATTTGTGGAGGACGCTGACAGTGAATCTGACGACTTCGACTCTGGCGGAAGTGAGAGTGAGAGCGAGGAAGAGGAAGAGGAGCAGGATGATGAAGTTGAGATCACCGATCGTGTGAAGAAACAAACGACTAACGCAAGACGCCCGCCGTCAAACGATGACAAGTCGAGCCAAAAATCGAACGACACCGTTGCGAATACCGAAAGTGAGGACGACTCCGACTTCGAATTCGTTCCTGACGTGGAGACTCGACCAAAGGCATCGGCACCGGCAGCCTCGGCTTTGGCACCCAAACGTTCTTTCCCCACTGAGCCCAGTGCTCTAAAGAACAGTCAGAGTAAAAGCGCGGGCGAGACAAGTCCATCAAACAAAAAGCGTCGAATCATCGCGCTGATTGACGACGACGAAGAGGAAGACATGCCAGCAGCCTCGAAAGACCAGTCAGCACCTGCAACCTCTTTGCTGGTGGCGTCTACCCCAGCACGGTTTCCGCCAAGACCATCGGAAACGTCGATCATCGACATGGACATGAAAGAAAGCGAACCAGTGTCTACCAAGGAAGTCAAGAGTCAGGAAGAGAAGTGGAGTTGCAGTCGATGCACGTTGCTGAACCCAGCTAAGCACGATCTATGTGGTGGTTGCGGCCTTCGGTTTCGACGATCGCGCTTGCAAATGCCAGCATTCACCGACTGGGATGAATAGAGGCTGCCGAGTTCGTTTTGATCTTACCCATTGCTATTTTGTGCGTCGCTGCTCCGTTCTTTTTCTTGTAGATGCTTTCGACCGTCGAAGTCTCCTCCTGCATGAGTGCAGCCCACACCGAATCCGTTTTCGTTCGCACCTCATCTACAGTACCTTTTTCACTGGGCACATCAGCAGGCCTTGCCTTGGCACGGGTCTTCTTATGTGTGACTGCGCCCGCACGGCTCTTCATAGCGCCTGATTGCTTGAAGATCTCGTCACGGAGACGTTTCTCTTCGTCTTGCAGGGCCTTCCAGACGTCATGTGCGGCGGCCGGCACATCCACAGCCGCGTGTGCTGGCTTGTGAGCCGGAGTCTGCTTCGAGAGCGAGCACTGCTGCTTTAGAGCGGCCGATAGCTCACTCTCGACGGGTCCGTCCTGGTTCTGCTGGCTAGAATACGCCTCCTGCAGCCGCGCCATTAGCTGAAGCGCCGCCGGGTTCGCCGGTTCCAAGGCTAGCATTCGCTCCACGTCAGATAGCGCGTCCTACGATTTTCCCAGAGACAAGCAACATTCCGTCAGCTCAAGTGGAGCGAATGGTGAGGAGACTTGGATGGCTTTGCCAAACCTTGATTCTACCCAACCGTTCGCGCGCAAGTGCGCGACGGTAGAATGCCTTGACACAGAGAGGCTGCCGTGCGAGCGCGACTGAGCAGTCTTCATCTGCGTACGCGAGCAGGTTCGCGTCCTGCAGCTCGAGATACGCGAGCGCGCGGTTCAGCCGCACCGCAACCTCGAGGTTCTCTAGGCTCTCGACGTCTTCGCGCGTGAGGTGCGCCGCATCGACGGGCGGCAACTGCGAGAGCGCTCGCGCATACACTTGGATTGCGTCAAAGAATCGTTGCTGCTGGAAAAGCGCATTGCCCTCCTGTTTCAGCGCCTCGATAGTGTGGACCTCGTTCGCCGCGACGAGCTCCCACTCGTCGCTCGCCTCGCGCTGCTGTCGTTGCGCCATCGCTCTTTGTTGTGCCGAATGCGGTCCCCTGGAACGAGAAGTCGCCTTACAAGGGGTGTAGGGAGCGATGAACCGACGCGTGTAGGTGGCCGTTCGCGTTGCGGAATTCGTGGGATCGAAGCGGATCCGCAGGCGTTTCTATTCGTGGCTCTTGAACACTTGGCTCCAAAGGTGGCACACTAAAGATCCCAAGTTGAAGTTTACGTACTCGAGTTTCGTCCGATCGGGGAGTATAATACTCCAGCGTTGTTGGTACGTGGAGCTTGACTCGATAGCGCTTTCGAGTGACGGTGTTGTTCACTGTTTAGTTGGGGGAAAGGGCACTCCCAGTGACTACTTGGGTGTATCGTGAGTTTTAAGTCGGAGCGAACGACCGGACTGGTCACGAGGACGAGGACAACACACCAACACGCGAGCGTGACGACGAGACACTTTCTTTCTAGACACCATTCCCACTCCGGTCCAATGCCTCGGCAACACGTCTCATTATCCGCAGTTTGGATCTGCTCGGGTGTACCCATCTCTGTTTCAGCTCAGGTTGCACGAAGGTATCAATGAGACTCTTCTCCTCCTCCAACCCGTCGGCGCTGCAGTTCGTGAGAAGAGATGATGTGAGTATTATCATCCGCTTCCTATTGCTTGATAGCGCTGTGATGCGCGTGTCGTGATGACGCGCAACCCACACGCGCGACGATCCCGCGCGGGGGGCTCCAGTGGGTTCACGTGTGGGCACAGACTGGAAGGAACCCGTGACGTCACTCTTACGGGGGGACTGGAATCCAGCTCCGTGGACCGTGTCAAACCTCTCTCCCGCAATCAGGAACCCATCCAATGATTACTGCCGACTATCATTTTATGAAGGTCCCATTGTAAATATTTCCCATTATACCACTCGCGTCGCTTGGGCTTTATATCTTATATAAGAGGTTTCTTCTGCTTTCGAATACTGGCCCGTCGTGGTCAAGTCAGTCAGCCGCGTGGACTCCATTCCGCGAGCGGCTTACGTACTGACCCAGACCCGCCGCTTCCGCACTTCGCGACCGCCGCCGCCCCGCGCGCTTCCCCTCCTCCGCTCCCCGCCTCCTCCGCTCCGCTCCCCTGCTCTCCTCCTCCGTCGCCATGGTGCTGATCCACGAGTTCCGCGTGCCGCTGCATATGACCGTGCCCGAGTTCCAGGTCGCGCAGCTCTACATGGTCGTGGACGCGAGCGAGAAGATGACGGGCAACGGCGAGGGCGTCGAGATCCTCAAGAACGAGCCCTACGACAACACCGACGGCCACGTACGTCGTCACTATCCCCCCTCCTCTTATTCTTCTTATTCGGCGGCTGATGGCGTTCGTGTGTATGTGGCTGTAGATGGGCGTGTCGGCGATCTCGGGCTGGACCGTGCCGCGCAACAAGGGCCAGTACACGCTCAAGCACTACTACGTCAAGTCGCACATCCCAAGCGTCGTCTCGGCCTTGTACGTTCGGCCGAATCGTTTCCTGTTGTGTATAGTGTGGATATTGTGCTCACGCCCCGCGATCCCCTGTCGTGTTGTAGCTGCCCGGAGGATAGCATGGTGCTGATCGAGGAGGCGTGGAACGCGTACCCGCACTGCGTGACCGTGATCGTCAACGGTTTCCTCGCCAAGAACAAGTTTTACATCTCGATCGAGTCGCAGCACCTCGCGGACCGCGGCGACACGGAGAACGCGCTCCAGATGTCGAGCAGCGAGCTCAAGAAGCGCACGGTCGAGTAGTACGTTCTCGTGCGCGCCTGAGCTGCTGAGCTCCACGCGAGGAGCTCACCTTCTTTTTGCGTGTTATTGTGAACAGCCTCGACATTGCCGAGAAGCTGCCCAAGCAGGAGATCAAGGACTCGTACGACGCCGCGACCTACAAGTCGGCCAAGACCGGCCGCGGGCCGCTCGCCAAGGGCTGGCAGAAGAGCGTCGAGCCGGTCATGACGTGCTACAAGGCCGTGCGCGTCAACTTCGACTACTGGGGCGTCCAGGGCAAGGTCGAGAAGATCATCCGCGACCAGCAGCGCCAGCTCTTCCACTCGACGCTGCGCCAGGCGCAGTGCCTCACGGACGACTGGTTCGGGCTCACCATGGACGACATCCGCCGCCTCGAGGACGCCGTCATCGCCAAGCTCGAGGCCAAGCGCGCGGTCGCGCTCGACAACCAGAGCCACCACTAGAGAGGGCCTCTCTTGGCTAGACGTTTTCGCTTCGTTTACCCTTCGCTGGCGTCACAATACAGCGATTTCACAAAAACTGACCAGCGACGATCTCAAGTCTTTGAGGGCAACGTCTCTCCGAATTGCATTAGTTCGACGGATTTCCTACCGACAGCGCGTTCCAGACTGCTATATAGTACTTCTCCTGTACGTGTGTGTGGCGATACAATAGACTGCTTTGACTTCTTCACTTGCGCCACGACGCTTCAGACAACTCGCTAAACTCGCTCTGGATCGCCCGCAGTGTCACAGCCACCTCAGACGCGCTCGGACGCGACGTCGCATCAAATGACAGACACAATCGCGCGAGCGACAGCAGACCCACAGGACACGACGCGCTGAACGACGGCTGAAGACCCTGCGTCGCCACTAGCTCCAACACCGCGAAGTCCGCCAGCGGCTCACCGTTCGCGTGCGCCAGCTCCGAGAACGGCACGCGGTGCGTGTCCAGCTCCGACAGCACCACGCCCAACGAGTACACGTCGCACGCAGGTCCGTACGCGCCGCCGCCCAGGATCACCTCGGGCGCGACCCAGCGACTGGTGCCGACGCCCGTGGTCATCGATGCTGCTGTCGACGCCGAACGCGAGACGCCAAAGTCACCCAGCTTGGCGCGCTTGTCTTTGGCAGTCAATAGGATGTTGCGGGACTTGAGGTCGCGGTGGACCACGGGTGTGGGCGTCAGCGAGTGCAAATACGCCAGCGCGTCGGCGATGTCGACAGCGATCTGAAGCTTCTCTGGTGTCCAAGACGACGTGCTCGCGTCCATGTCCGGGAGTGGTCGCTGGAGCAGGTACTGCCGTAGGTCACCGCCGTCCATGAACTCGAAGAGCGCCTGGAGAGCCGTCTTTCGGAGACCGGCGACGCCCACGAAAGCGACGATGCGGTCGTGCGAAAGTGAGGCTGCCAGGCTGATCTCGGCCACGAACGCATCGAGTTCGTCGTTGTCGGTAGCGATGGCACCGGCCTGGGAGTGCTTAGACGCGAGCCTTTTGGACGCGAGTAGGCGGTCGGTTTTGGTGTCACGCACGAGGTAGACGACGCCGAAGCCTCCACCGCCGAGGATGCGCAGGTCTACGAGCTGTGAAACTGGAATCTCACAGTATGAGGCCAATAGCAGTGCATGCGGGTCGCTGCTATCCCACCCCGTGGTAGCTCCGTTGTAGTTGGTGTCATTGAGCGTGAGATACGCGTTGCCCGTGGTTGTGCTGGTCATGAGCGCCGGGTCCGCTTTCGCGTGGCGACGGCGACGATAGGTACGGACCACGAACAGTAGCGTCAGTACGGCGACGGCCACGATTGCCGCCACAGAGTACTGCAGCGCCGTGAAGCTGCCAGACTGGTGCTTGAGCGAGGCCAGGGTGGTCACTGTTGGTGCCGTCGACTTGTCGTCCACACTGGCGAGCGCCGGCGGCAGCGGCACAGTCCGATTCGCTCGAGTCGGAACGACCACAGCCGATGCATTTGCGCCACTTGTCGTGTTTGTTGGTGCTGTCGGTCGTGGCTTGAGCGTTGTCGGGGACGGCTGCGGTGGCTTCATGGTGGGCACGGCCGGGAGAGTGGGCTCGAGGCGTGAGGAAAGCGGTTGGGACGGCGACGGCGACGGCGACGGCGACGGCGAGGGCGACGGCGGCGGCGGCACCGGCGCGGACGGTGGTGGCGATGGAGACGGCGAGAGTGGCAGCGGTCCGGGCAAATACCAGTACAGGACCGGTCCCCGCCACTCGTATATAGGATTGTACCAGGCGATCCGACGGGTCACGTCGCACCAATGCATGTACGAGTACAGCAACGGGTTGTAGAGGTCGTACCGCGTGGCTAACGGGCACGAGCCCATGTACTGGTATTTCATGTGGAGTCTGTACATGAGATTGCCTCACTCGGGCACGTCGCACATCGCTGCAACGCTCGGTTCGAAGCCGCCCAACCCTGGGACGCCTTCCCACTGGGCGTCCCAGGCGCTTCCGCTTCCGCTGCTCGCCATATAGGCCTCGCGCGCGCGGATACCGCGGTCGATCACGCCCGTGATGGACACGCGCGACTGCGCCTCGCACACGTCCACGATCGGCTTGAAGTCGAGCAGCATTTGCGCGAGCGGGTCCTGCGGGCACGGATCGCCCGGGATGTGGTGGAGCATGCAGTAGTCGATCATCGGGTACACCCAGTCGCGCAGCGGGATGCCGTACTCAATCGGTGGCGGATACACCCCTTCGCCTCCGGCGATCATGTGGTTGGCCATCTCGATGCAGGGGCTCGCGGCGCACGACGCGTGGAGCTGCTGTGGCGTCGGCGACACGCCGTAGCGGAACGCGTAGCCGGTCGCGGCCACGCACTTGTCGAGCGGCTGGAGAAACGACTTGGCCACACCGTAGAAGAGCGATCCGTCGTCAGTCTCGCGCCCGGCGTTGCTTGGACCAAGGTCTGTCCAGTCGACGCCAGAGGCGATCGGCTCACGCATTGTTCACCGCTCCGATCGCTTGCTAATAGCGATCGGCGCGAGAATAGCGAATGGCCGAATGGTGAGCAGACTTCCCAGCGGGTCGAGCGTGACGTGCAAGGCATGTGGTCTCTTCGGTGAGGGAGTGTACTGTACGTGCTTACTCGCCGCGGCTGTGTACGCTTTGGTAGGTGATCAGCCTCCGAGCACCACCAGGTGGTGGGAACCAATTGAGACTTACCTCCACAATCGGATACCGCGCCCAGTCAGACCAGTTTGCCATCTCAACGATCTGGCACAGTGCGTGCAGCTCTAGGCCAAAGCAGGACCAACAGAGCCTCCGACACATGATGAGATATGGGGCAGGCAACTTCCTTGAATTCAGTGACGTTCGTAACGGGGACAGTAGTACTGTATTACCAGGAACCTTTGTGGATTGTGCTGACAAGTTCACCAGCCAGCCGGTGCGCGAGAGGCGCGAAGAGCTGCCGCGTCGAGTTCTTCAGCAGACGACAGGAGCGGCGGCGGTGAAGCCTGTGCCCCCACACATTATCTCCCCCCTCCAGCGCTCGCGCTCTCTCTCGCTGCCCATGGCGACGCTGCCCGAGTGCGGCGCCGTGCCCTCGCTGTCGGACTGTGGGAAGCTATTAACCAGCCTCTCGACCGTCAATCTCTACTGGGACGAAAAGTGCCAGCGGTCCGACTGCGTGCGCGACATTGCACTGCTAACGACCGCCTTCCCGACCGAATGCTTGTACCAGCGGTACCGCTTCTACGCCGAGTTGATCACGCCGCTGCGTTCGCACTGCGCCGCGCTCGAGCGTGCCGCGACCACCGCGCCCCCGCCCCCGGTTTCAACATCGCCATCGACGTCGACGCCGACGCCGACGACCGCCACGCCACGACCGAAGGACGAGCCTGTGACCGCGTTCCCGCCCGCGACAACGATGGCGAGTGGACCACAGGAGACGACACAGCCGCCGATCGCGATCCCAGACGGGTCCGATCAGGGCGAGGCGCCCCAGTCGCCCACGGCAACATCCACAGACATGCCGGTGGAGCAGGGCGTGGGCTCGGACGGCTCGTCGCCCGCGTCGCGCCAACCCCGACCGACACCGACCCCAACACTCACGGTGCCGGCAGAGTCGGGACTGCTCGGTTCCGCGAGCAACGCGTCCAAGAGCGTGACGCAGTGGGTGCTCACCGGCGTCGCCGCCGTCGGTCTGCTTGTGGCTGTGACGCTCCTGGTTCTCCGGCGGCGGCGTGCAGCCACCAAATCGGCGTCCGGGTATGGGGCACACCTTAGCCCCAGCATGGCGGATGACGCCACGTATACAAAGAGTACCAAGGCCACGAATGCAAGCCACGGTAGTGTCGACGACGGTGGTGTTCTCTCGACCGACCTCTACCGACAAATCAATGACGCCCTAGCCGGTGACGCAACACTCGTGGCCTGGCGACTCCGCGTCACGCGTCTCACCGACAAACGCTTCCTCGGACGCGGCAGCCATGCCTTCGTCCACCTCGTCGAGCTACCTGATCGCACACTCGTCGCCTCCAAGAGGCTGCTCCCTAGCCACATCTCCCTACCCGCCATCCAACAGCTCATCCACGAGGCCCACATCGTCTCCACGCTTCAGCATTCCAGTATTGTCACGTTTCTTGGCGTCGCGTGGTCCTCGCCGCTCGACTTCCAGCTGCTCTTCGAGTTCATGGCCGGCGGCGACCTGCGCGCCTACCTCGACGCCAACAAGCCGGCACCGTCATTAATTTCGGCCAACAACGGAGTCAATGCCAATGGAGCTGACATTCTCAACTCACCCCGCCAGTGGTCTCAGCTCAAGCTCCGCATGGCGCTCAGCATCGCCGAGGGACTCGCCTACGCACACTCCTTCAACCCGCCGCTCGTCCACCGCGACCTCAAGTCGCGCAACGTGCTGCTCACCCAAGACCTTGACGCCAAGATCAGCGACTTTGGCGTCTCACGCTTCTTGTCGGATGATGCCACCATGACCACGGGCGTGGGCACCAACCGGTGGCTCGCGCCGGAGGTGCTGGCGGGTGGCGGTACGTACACGGAGCAGTGCGACATCTACTCGTTCGGCGTCGTGCTCACGGAGCTGGACACGCACGAGGTGCCCTACGCCAGGGAAACAAGCCGCAACGACCATGACGGTGTTACAGCGAAAAACGCCAGAGGTAAGCGACGCACCGAGTTGTCGTTGATGCAGGGGATTGCGAGTGGCGAGCTGCGGCCAGTCTTGTCGGCGTCGTGTCCTATGGCCGTGCGAGAGCTAGCGACTCAGTGTCTCGCGTTCGACGCGGCCGATCGGCCGAACGCGTTGGAGCTCTCATACCGTCTGCGTCAATTAGTAAATGGCAGTTAGAAGTACTATCACAAGTCAAGGAGAGGCAAAGATTTCGCGAGTGTGGTGTATACTAGTGTGTCGCTTGACTGTGAATTCTTTGTAGTTCCCCGCTGGTTTCACTTTTCCTCATACAGTTCGCTCTGGATCGCTCGCAGTGTCACACCAACCTCCGCCGCGCTCGGTCGCAACGTCGCATCAAACGACAGACACAAACGCGCCAACGACAACAGACCCGCAGGACACGACGCGCTGAACGACGGCTGACGACCCTGCGTCGCCACCAGCTCCAAAACCGCAAAATCCGCCAGCGGCTCACCGTTCGCGTGCACCAGCTCCGAGAACGGCACGCGGTGCGTGTCCAGCTCCGACAGCACCACGCCCAAAGAGTACACGTCACACGCGGGTCCGTATGCACCGCCGCCCAGGATCACCTCAGGCGCGACCCAGCGGCTGGTGCCGACGCCCGTGGTCATCGACGCCGCTGTGGATGCAGCGCGCGAGACACCAAAGTCGCCCAGCTTGGCGCGCTTGTCTTTGGCAGTCAGTAAGATGTTGCGCGACTTGAGGTCTCGATGGACCACGGGTGTGGGGGTCAATGAGTGC
>JAMFLL010001718.1:0-13710 GCA_027475725.1 Pythium rhizo-oryzae | reverse complement strand
AAGCGCGTCAACGAGGCCACGGCCAAGGTCTTCTCGGAGAACGCCAACCTCAAGCCGACGCTCGCCGCCTTCGGCCACGCGCTCTAAATCGTCTTGTCCCAAGACGTACGCTTGTCGAACAGCAGCAACGAGATTGTTGAGACGTGTTTAGGCTCGTCCGATAATTCATCACAATAAGAGAGGAAACAACTCACTCACACACACAATTGCACGTTTTTCTCTCTTTGCCTGACAAAAGCGGCATCGGATGTGCACACGCTCTATGAAAGCGACGATCTGTCCTCCTTCCTTGTACATTCATATTCCTTCAGCGAGTCTTGCACGCGCACCTTGCCTCTCATAGTCCGTTGAAGGCATCAAACTTGTCGCCGGATTGCTGTTGCTGCTGCTGTGCGTAGGGATCGAACGGGGACGCTTGGATTTGAAGCATCTGACCGGGACCAGCGAGGCCTCCGCCCTGAGCGCCCCCGTACCCACCGCCGCCATACGCACCGCCCATGCCGCCACCACCCATTCCACCAGACATGCCGTACGCTCCGCCCATGCCGTAAGCTTGCTGCTGCTGCTGTGGAGCTTGGGCGCCGAGTCCGTACGGCGTCATTTGCATCATGCCGGCGTTGTACTGACCAGACGATGCGCCTGAATTCTGGTTCCCGTAGCCCATCATTGACTGCTGTTGCTGCATCGGATTGCCCTGGAACGACATGGTGTTCTGTGCCGCGTAGTTGTTCGCAGGAGCAGCACCCATACCAGTCGCTCCACCGACACTCATACCGTTGAACATGCTGTTGCCACCGCCACTCGAGAGAGGTGCGGTCGTAACTGGTGCCGGCGCAGCCGGAAGACTGGACAAAAGACTGCCAGTGTTGAGAAGACCTGACGATGCCGGCTGGAAAAATGCACAGAACAATACTTAGTAAACGCCATCCCACGTACATGCATGCAACAACTGCATCCACATCGTACCTGAGCAGAAGGGATATCGAGTAAATCACCACCGCTCTCCTCCTTGTCCCCGGCACGGCGAGCTCGCGACGACGTTTTCTTCGCTGCCCGTCGTCGAGTCGAGAACGTCTCCGAGCGATCAGCACTGGTCTCGCTTGCACGAGCAGATCCGCCGTCTCGGCGCTCCACAGTCGAACTGCTTTGGGTGCGTCGTGAGCCCAAGTAAAATGGATCGTCCGAGTATGGCTCCGGTTTACTGGGCGCAGAGGTCTCCTCTGGCTTCTTCGGAGGCACAAAATCTTCAGATAGCATCTTGTTGACGGCAGCCATACCGGAAGACTGCTCCCGTTTCGCCTCAGCCGCCCGAATCACCTCCGAGTATCCCGCTGCGGCACCCGCTGACACCGTCTTGACCGAGTTCTCCGCCGAGAAAATTTTATCTCTTTCGGAAATGACGAGCTTTAACATGTCTTGGATCTTTTCACAAACCATGTCGAACTGCCCGCTGTTCAGCGCAGTCTCCCAAAGCAGCGGAGCGACTGCAGGGATAATCAGCTTCGCGACGAACTCCGGTCCCAAGTGCTTGCCGAGGTTATCGTAGCACCCGAGAATACACATGAGCACAGCTGGCGACTTGTCAGCTTGGAGCGTCTGTGCCAGCGTTGGGAGCACACTCTCGACCAGTAGATCCTTGTCAAAAACATGGAAAGATTTTGCAAGCCAAAGCAGCGCGTTGACGCGTACAGACATTTGCGGCGGCGCCAAGATAAGCTTGTTCACGCGCGGCAAGATCACCTGCTTGAGGATACGGTACTCAAAGAGACTCGCTTGGTCGACGATCTTGTTGAGCACAGTGTCGAGGATCTCGGGCACGGTGCTGTCAAGTGCACGGCACAACATAGGCACAATGTGGTCTCGGATGTAGCCATCCTCCGCCTTCGGCACGACCACTTCCAGATCCGAGACGAACATGAGCATGCACTGCACGGGCTCAGTGATTGCAAGCAGAGGGATCATCATCGGGGCAATGTGAGTCGAGAACGTGATCTTGTCCACCTTGGCGACGATCTTGAGGAGCGGGGTGATGACAAATGGCGCCACCGCCTTGTTGATGACCACGGATTGGAGGCCGGGCAGCACCATGTCGCGCAGCACACGCGGCGAAAAGCCTTCAATCTCATCAGAGAGCGAGTTCAAGAACTTGGCCTGAGCCGCAGGATCTTGTTCCACGAGACTCTGCAGCGTTCGCAAGGTCTTGATCGGTCCCGAGTCGAAAAACTGCGACGACAAGAACACGCGCGCCTCGGGCCGCTGCGTGGGCTGAATCGACAGCAGCGAACGGATGGTGTTCTGCAGCGGCACGGGCACGGATGTCGGGAAGGAGATCGGGTGCATCGAGTTGACCTTGTAGCTGTACGTCATCTTGTTGCCGTCCTGGACGTCGATCACGGGGTTACGTCCTCCGTCGGCGCGCGGAGGCACAAACAATTCGAAGATCAGCAAGCCCAAGGAGAACATATCGGCTGTGCTCGTAAACTGGCGCGGCTCCGTGACGAGCTCTGGCGCACAGTATTCGAGCGGTGGTTCCCACGAGCCTTCCCAGCGCCCCGTGCTCGGGTTCTTCGATCCGGTCGATGCGTCGAACGAGTAGTATTCGCTGCGCGACGGCTGGCCGGGTTCAACCACGCGGCAAAAGCCCATACCGCCGAGCTTCCACTCGCCCTTGGGAGTGATGAAGATGCTGTGCGGGCCAATATTCAGGTGCACGCGGCGGCCCTCGCGGTGCAGGAAACTCAGCGCCTCGCCAATGTGCATGAGTCCGCACGCGAGCTCAAACTCCGTGAGCCCAATGTCGAGCACCTCGGGCGTGATGTTGACGACGTTGGTAAAGTTCTTGCAGGCGTTCGCGAGCGAGCAGTTGACGCGCTCGGTCACGAAGCTCAGCGAGCGGCGCGACTCCTCAAAGACCTCCTCGACCTTGAGCACGTGCGGGTGGCGCAGCAGGCGCAGCGTCTTCATCTCGTGGCGGAGCACGTCCAGGTACCGGTCCTGTTCGTCCTTCTTCTTGAGCTTCTTGAGGTCCTCCTTGTCGAACACGAAGACGCTCACCTCCTGGCCCGTCTTGCGCGACACGGCCGGGAAGATCTTCCACGCGAGCTCGTGGCCGCCCGAGGCCGTGCAGTCCTTGGGCGTCTCGTAGTGCTTGGTGAACTCCTCGCCCAGCAGCCCCTGGACGCCCTGCACGGCGCCCGAGACCGCCTTCTCGACGGCGCTGGAGAAGCGGTTGAACATGGACATTCTCTCGGGGGGTGTCGCTCCCTCCCTCTCGCTCTTTCGACGTGGAGCGCGCCGAGAGATCTCCCCTTTGGCTGCCTTTGGCGGTGGAAGCAAGTCGGTTCCCTCCTTCAGACAGGGGAAAAGGGCGAAGGGAGGAGAGCGCGCTCTATTGGGGTCAAGGGGCACTGATGGGGACCCAAACCTCGCACGCCTTGCTCGAGGCAATAAAACCTCGCTGTCAGGTGGACTACCCCATGGGCCGGTAAATGGAGGCTCACTGTACGACGCGTGATATGACGGTTGAGGATCATCACTCCTCCTGAAGGATCGCAAAAGCGCTTGAATGCGGTGGAGACAGCGAATCACTCAGTGACACGGCATTGCCAGAAGGCATCTCGGGCACCGCGTCGACGCCAGCGTGTTCCAATTGACGCCACACCACTCCCCCTACCGCCTACGATCGCTCACTCTGTGATCGACGCACAACGAACACCACCATGTTGCGAGCGCTCACTTCTGCGCAGCGCCATTCGGTCGTTCGCCAGCGTTTGGCGACGTCACTGTTCTCGCAGCTTCAGTCGCGCAGCATGACGGCGCCAGCTCCAGTGCCAGAGGCGCGCCCACCGGTCCCGGACTTCACGTTCGAGACCGCGACTCTGAAAGTGCGCGCAGCCGAAGATGCGTGGAACTCGCGCGACCCGAAACGCGTGGCGCAGGCCTACACGGTGGACAGCGCGTGGCGCAACCGCTCCGAGTTCATCAACGGTCGCGACGAGATCGAGGCGTTCCTGACGCGCAAGTGGGCGAAGGAGACCGAGTACCGTCTCATCAAGGAGCTTTTCGCGTTCCGCGGCAACCGCATCGCCGTGCGGTTCGCGTACGAGTGGTGCGACGGCTCGCAGTGGTTCCGCGCCTACGGCAACGAGAACTGGGTCTTCGACGACCTCGGGTACATGGCCGAGCGCTACGCTTCCATTAACGACGTACCGATCGACGAGAGCGAGCGCAAGTTCCATTGGCCGCAGGGCCGCCGCCCGATCGACCACCCGAGCCTCAGCGAGCTGGGCCTGTGAGCTATGGTCCAGATGAGTCATGTCGGATGGTCCGACCCGAAGAAAACACTGTTGAAGTGATCAAAACATCACCTTGTGTTTTATACACTTTATGAGTTCTTTTTTGGGCGGTCATGCGTTGCCACGCGGGGATTGGGTGAAAACCTGCCACCACTCGTTTCTTGGGTTGCCGTTCACATGTCGCAGGCCGCTCGCAGCCAGCCAGCGACGGGTTATTGGGTGTTTGTTGGTCATGATGTGTGCCAGATCCAGGTGGATTCACCCACCGAATCGCACCATGATTTGACACTTCACCTGGGTTTTCTTGGTTTGTTTCGGGCGGTCAAAAGCGGACGGCGCGACGCCACTTGAAATCGCCATCGCCAGGTGCAACGGCTTCCGCCCCCCGCCCGACGGAACGAACGCAATCGCAGTCGGGACTCGCCCCCCACCACACGGAGAGTAATTCCCGTCCCTCTCGCTCCCTCTCCCCCCCTTCCGCCCAGCGTCACTCGTCCAGCTTCCGCGTCAACCCCCAGCTCTTCCCACCGCACCCAAACCAGCACCCACCGACGATGGCGACTCTGTACCGCGGCTCGCCGTCGCGCTTCGCGTTCGCGCAGTCCCACTACTCGTCCGGCTCGACGAGCGTCTCGGCGTCCGCGAGCGACCCGCAGAACCTCCAGACCCTGCAGCAGCTGCGCTACAACGCGTACGCTGTCGAAGGCCACAACGTGCCGCTGCCGCCGCCGCCGTCGCGCGCGAATGGACTCGGCATGGGCGGGTTGAGCGCGCCGATGCCGCCGCCGGGCGCGTCGCTCGGGCTGTCGGCGGGCAAGCAGCTCTACGGCAACGCCAACAAGGCGCCGATGTACGTGCAGGGGCTGACCGGCTCGCCGCTGTACATGAACCCGCTGCTGCCCAAGGCGTACCCGCCGCAGCCCAATGACATGCTGTTCGTGGCCCCCGGCATGCCGACGCCCGTGGAGCTCTCGATTTACGAGATGAAGCAGCCGACGGGGCTGCTCCACGTGACCATCGGCAACCAGACGGTCGAGTTCCTCGACGGCGTCGCCAACATGCCGCAGAAGCGGTAACCAGGTGGCACGACCATCTCCCCCACCCAGTCCCAGTCTGTTCACCGCTCGTTTCGCATTCCCAACATCATCACCACTACCATCGTCATCGCCAAACCCTTCCTTGCTATCAGTCATTCATATCCAGAAGTCGTCCGCGACACAATAGACCGAAGAAGAACCAGAGAGAGGCGTGGAGTCTTTCTGCATGCCAAACCCCCAGCTCAGCAGAAGACGTCCCTCTTATATCGCCTGTGAAAGGCCCTATACTCGTGCTCGTGTACCCGCGTCTCTCGTTTTCCGTGTCCGTCTCCGCATCGGCATTCTCCTTCCAGCCAGCCTCGTCGGGGAGTTTCCCGTCACTTCGTCCTCTTCTTCACCCATACTACTCGACCTTCCTTCGCCCGTATTCCCTCGCCCTGCTTGGTCGTGTAGGGGTCGCTCCCGGTCGGCAAAGTTTTGTGCTCGCACGCACGCGGTTCTTTTCCTTTCTTGGGATCTTCGCGTCGCTGCCGTCTCTTCTACTCCGTATTTCTCTTCTCCCCTCGAGTTTTGGTCACATTACGCAACTGTATCCTTACGCATTCAAATACCAATGGCTACAACGATGTACACTTGTTCACGTTCCGTAGCTCTCTATTCGCTCGCGCCTGCGTTAACTCTCTTCGTTCTTGTTCGTCGGCGGCGAATCCTTGATCAGCCGAGCGGCGATCGACGGCCAGTCCTGCACGAGCGAGCCCACGAGCGCATCGTCGTCCAGGATCAAAATGCCGTCGCTGTGGTCGGCCAGCCCGAGCTCGGCCTCCGAGCAGATCATCCCCTGCGAGAGCTCGCCGCGCAGCTTGGATTTCTTGATCTTGAGCTGCTTCCTGTTGGCACAAACACGGAGAATGATGACGTCAGATTCGGGGAATGTGAAAGAGAGAAGGAGCGCACGCAACGCACACTTCGCCCGATGCAGGCTCCTTGATAGCGAGCTTGGTGCCGATCTTCGCGACAGGCACGCGCGCGCCCTGGCGGGCATTCGGCGCGCCGCAGATGATCTGCAAGAGGTCCTCCGGGTCGCCGACGTTCACCTTGCACACATTCAACCGCTCGGCCTCGGGGTGGCGATGGAGGTCGACGATCTCACCGACCACGATCGTGTTCCACGTGGTCACGGGCGTGGCCGGCGCCTGCGGCGGCTTGGCCACCTTTGGCTCCTTGGGCGTCTTCTCATCGGTGCTGTCGGCCGCGACAGCGGTGGCCGTCGCGGCGCCGGCGTCACAGAACGCGCGCGCAGGACTGACGGAGGTTAGTGCGTTACGCGCTGGCGCCGCGGAGATCGCCCACCGGGCGCGTGCCATCGCGCGAAGTGGCGTTCCGAGCATCATGATCGTCGCCCACCGCTCGTTTCGTCTGCCTTTCCGCTGTGTGGATGGGTGTTGTTCGCATGTGACGTGTGATGTAGTTAACGAAAGTTAACGCCATGGACAGATGTAACACACACAATGACAAAACGGGAGCATTCGTTCTAATTCTTTCATCCTCCTCAATGGAAGAAGTTCTTCGACTGCTCAGGGCTCGACAGCAATGATCTTGAGGGCGTGAGGGCTCTCTCACTGGCGCGAGAACGTGCGGCCCGAGATCGTCTTCTTGTTGGCCTTGGCAGGATCTTTCTCCGGACGAGCACGGTTCAGCACTGCCAAAGCACGAATCGACGTCCGTTAGTACGAGGTCAGCCAAGAAAGAACGAGACGAGGGGGCGGCGATCCGTACCTTGCAGGAGCAGATCCACGCGCTTGCGCATGCGGATGTGGAGGTGCGTCTTGGAGGCCGTGATGTGGTAGTGGAGGTAGTTGCGCAGCCCCTGGACGAGCGTCGCCGCCTTGGCGCGCTTCTCGTCCGTCTCCACGTGGCTGGGAAAGAGCGCGAGGCTCAAGTAGCCGACCAGATCCGACGAGTTCTTGAGCCCAGGAGCACCACGCAGCTCAAGCGGCGGGTCCTTGCTGAACGCCACGGGCGGTGCGTTGTTGACCGTGCGCCGTGCGTCGACAAACTCTTGCAAGAACACACGCGCAATCGCCTGGTCGGTCTTGTCGGCGAAGCACACCGAGTACACAATCACGATACGATCGGCTTGCGGCAAGACGTAGATCGTCTCGTTACGGCGGAACGGGATCTGGACAGCGCCGAGCGAGCTGGCGGTGCCAGTCTTGAGTGCCTGGAAGCACCTGGGTTTGGAGTGGTCAAGTGAGTGACGGCAATAACTTCATGACTGCTAATCAGTAAACACCGACTCACTGTTCGAAGGGCGCGGCGATGAGGTTGCGCTTGAGAAGCGCAATGCGGCTAACGAAAGAGTCTAGAGGCGGGGAGAACTTTTTGTGGGTTCCAGTGCATGGCTTGGTTCCATAGTCGCACCCAACGTACCAGCGTTCTCAGGTGTGATCAGGTCCACGTTCACCTGCAACGTGAGGTCGAAGCCAGCCTTCGCACCGAGCACTTGAAACTCGGGGTACACTGCGCCCAGCATAGCGAGCGCGCCGAGTCTGCGTATTCACCGCCTCCCCAAGTCAGTGCCAAGTTCAACATGGCATTAGAGACGGCATGAGGGAAGCACGCACCCGGCGACGGTCTTGTACGGCGCATACGCGAGCGAGACCGTGAGGAGGTTGTCGACGATCGAGATATCGTACTGGACGTCGTCAAAGTCGCACAGACGGATCTCCAGCGGCTGCACCGGGCGCGGCGCGCTGCTCCCTCACACGCAATCACACACCAAAATCCGAACGATCGTGAGCTCTCGGTCTCCCTCTTTCCCGCCTCAGCAACCTCCCATCCACACGGACGCACCTCTTGCCGACGCGCCCCTCGAGCACGTCCTTGATGATCTTGTTCTCGGATTCCAGGAAGAGCATGGCGGCCGACGTTCACGCACGCAAGAGCTCGGTCGTTCTTCCTTGTACACTGGGTTTCCAGCTTCGCGCTCCGGACATCATCATCATCCTGTGTTGGACAGATCTGCTTTACCGGTATTCCCACCGGTATCGCCAAATTGAAGTCCAGTTGCGACGATCCCATGATACCGGTACGGAAACCGGTTCTCTCCTCCCACTTTCGGTCTGGCATACGCGGCCCCGCAACAGCAACGCTGGGAGATCCGAAGGGCAAGGGACGAAGCATGGAGTTCGGTGTCTACGGGCGCGTGCTCTTCTGCGGGCAGCTGGACAAGCGCCGTGACGGCGCCGTCCGCGGCGGATGGGCGTCGCGGCTCTTCATGCTCACGCCCGAGGCGCTCCACTACTTCCGCAAGGTCGTGGACTCGGAGCTGCTGGGCGAGGAGCGCGGCTCGGTACGTTACACTGTCGTGGGGATACACGGCGTGGCCTAACGTGTGTCTGTGTGTGTTTTGTGTATGGAATAGATCCCTCTGTCGGCGATCAAGTCGGTGCGCGCGATGCCCGAGGACGACGCGCCTCTGTCCGCGGTGGAGCCCGGCACGGAGCACTACTACCTGGAGATCAATACGGTACGTACCTCTGCTTGGGATGAAGGCAAGGCGAGGGGCTCACTAACGGAGGTATATGTGTGGTCCGCAGGAGACGCGTTCGTTTCTGATGCGCGTGCCCGTGGCCGAGGCCTCGACGTGCGAGAGCTGGTCGATCGCGCTGGAGGAGCAGCGCAAGGCGCTCCGCGCCGAGAAGGGCGGCGACCAAAGTGAGTCGGGTCTCGTGCCGGAGGCACTGCCGAGTCCTTCTTTGCTAGCGAGGAACCACGAGATGTATACGCAGTTCGTAAGTCCGCGTCCACCCGAGCTTACGCGTGGCTTCTTGTCTGTCCCTTTGTTTTACCGCACGAGCAGAATATGAAAGCGTCCTCTTTATCAAACCACAGGAATCGTCTCCGCCCCGCGTCGCCATGGTCTCGGTCGTGAGCGTGACCGAGCGAGACTTGAAGGCGCAAGAGCTCGTGGTCAAGCGCCGCGTCGAGTGGGGGGAAGCCGTGGATCTGGGCGTCGTCGCGCAGGGCGGCGCTTGCGTGATTCTTATGCAAGACGGAGGCCTCGGCCGCATCGGCACCCAGGCACTTATGGGCAGTTGGGACGCCGGCCAAGCTACCTGGATTGATGTCACCAACACGGAGAACCCCACGGAAATTGAAGGTAAGGTGTATTATTCAGGACCTCAGCACGTCGCGTGAGGGGCTTACCCATCGTTTGTGTTGTCCCCCAGTTTCGGTGTCGTGCAAGGTGATCTCGCAGGCTCCGGCGCTGTCGACACCCAAGAACAAGACTACGGCTGAGGCTCTCCCGAAATGGGTCGAGTGGGTGGACGAAGGCTCGAGCATCGGCTTTCTGCTCATGTGCCTGTTTGTGCACTTGCTGTACGGCGTCGACGGCTTCCACTGGACCCACAAATGCTGCCTCACCGTCGGTGCGGCGTTGGCTATTACGACGATTCTGAATGGGTCGTCAAAGAATCCTCCCGTGGCGCCCTCTACGCCCAAGCCATCGGTGGCGTCGCAGCTGCCAAAGCTCAAGTTCAGCCTGAAGGTGCATCGCTGCAGGATAAAGCTGGAGGGCACCGAGTACCTGCACCCCAAGTAATGGACCTTTGTCCGCCAAGGGGACGTCCGATCACAGGAATGGCATTGCGCTAAGGTATCTCACGTCGGCCAATAAATTAATCTCGCTTTATTAGAATGGCTTGGTGGTGCATAGACGGCTTCATCCGCCTAGCCTGGTGAACTGTGGTGTTGGCCAGGACTGGTCCCGCGTTTTCGATTAACGTACAAATGATCACTTGATCTTGCACGAACCAAGGGCGCGCTCAAGGAGGCCGATGACAAAGTTGCGGTCAGAATCCGAATAGCCGAGCTCCACGAGACGCGCGTCGAGGTCGCCGAGCGCCAGCGCTCCACAGGAGAGGCTGCTGAGGCCGAGCATAACGTCCGTGAGGATCATCGGGTTCTCGATCTTGAGAAGCTCCGAGTGTTCGATAATGTTCATCGACGGAAACGACAGGTTCCAGAGCTGGCGGAACTTAGAGGCAACAATGTTGGCGTCTTTGTGGCCGTCGGGCGCGTTGTGTTCCAGAAGCATCTCGGATGATTTCTCGAGGTGGAACGAGTTGCTTCGACGGATCTCCGTGCGCTGTGCGCGTTCGAGGAACGCGTCCATGTTCCCCTCGGACGAGAAGCGGTTGCGCTGGAGCAGTGCGTTGCGCTGCTTTTCGGCCTCGTACTCCTTCAGAAGCTGGTATCGGCGACCGAATCCGTTCGACTGCTTGCGGGACGACCCAGGGTCCTTCACATTGCCCGCTTTGCCAATCGAAATGAGCACGATCGCCTCGTCGGGCAGCGACGCCAGGTCTCGCACGGGCTCCCCAGTTTCACCGGAAATGTCCAAAATCTGGTTTCGCTGCACCTCAAACCGAATCTTGATCACGTCGAGAATCGTTTGCGAGTCGGTGCCTTCAAAGTATGAGATGCACACGGGCTTACCAAAGGTCGACATGCTGTTCACATTCAGGTGCTTGCAACGCGAGCTGCGCAGCTGAAGACCCTTCCGCGGCTTGGGGAGATTGATCTTCCACAGCCGACTCACACAGCAGTCACACACTCGCCGCCCTCGGCGGGCCTCGTCGTAGGGCGACGACTCCTTCTCGCGCTCTGACAGCGCGAGGCGCGTGGTCGTGCACTTGCTGCAAAACTCCTTCCGGCAGTAGCTGCAGCGGTGCTTCCACTCGAGTAGGCTGAAGAACTTGCGGCAGTTGGCGCAGTTCTCCGACTTCTCGTCGTGCATCTGCAGCGGGATCGGGCGGTCCGGGATCTGGTGCTGCAGCAGCGTGTCCACTTCGTCTTCCGCGAGGCTGTTGCCACGGTAGAGCCGAAACTCCTCGGCCATGAGCGCGGTCACGAAGCCCTGGTTCGGGTACACGACGCCGCGGCACGAGAGCGCGTAGTTGACGGCCGTGACGAGCGACCAGTGGTGGGCGCGCATGAGGTACATGATCACGAGCGTGGCCGAGCGCGAGATGCCCTGCGTGCAGTGCACGAGCACCCGGCCGTGCTGCGTGCGCTTGGCCGACTCGATGAACGCAAAGACCGAGTCAAAATAGGCCGAGATGTCGGCTTCGGGGCGGTCCTTGATCTTCACTTCGTGGTACTGCACGCCCTGGTTCGCAAACACGTTCTCGAGGTCGAGGCTCGCGTTCACGACGTGCGTGATGCCCAAGTGCCGAATCACCTGCTTGCTCTGCGCGTGCCACATATTCCCGAGGAACAAAAAGCCGTCGAGGATCTCGTTCGGGTAGTTGAGGTTGTGCGTGCCGCTCTGCGTGCGCGAGACGCCCGAGCCGAGCACGACCAGGTCGTCCAGCATCGCGCCGGTCGTGAAGAACGGGTACCGGTACTTGAACGTGAGGAAGCCGTCGCAGAGCACCTTGACGCTGGTCACGAGTCCGTCCTCGACGATCAGTTTCTCGAGCTGCTCGAGCCACGTGGTCTCGTGCGTGGGCGAGCCGCCGGAGAGCTTGACCGCGTCGCCGAAGAGCACGACGTCGCGCAGCTTGCGCTTCTTGCTCGAGAAGAGGTACCGCTGCTCGGCGAGCATGCCGTCCTCGACGTCGCTGAGCGTGCGGCACTGCGGCATGGGTGGGATCGAGATGGCCGACGGGATCGAGTCCTCCTCGAACTCGGCGCGCGAGCGCGTGTCGATGAGGATCGTGCCGCGCGCGGCCTGCGCCTGGTTGTACAGCCAGCGGCAGTGCACGCGGCCCGTGCGCACCTGGCGCTTGGTGGCCGGCGGCGCCGCGGACGAGGGCGCGTACGGCGCCTTCTCCCCGACCGACATGTTGGATGTGGTCGATGCGGGCGTTGTGTTGGCGTTGGCGTTGGATGTGGCGGTGGCGGTGGCGTTGGTTCCGCTGGACGATGGCGCGCGGCTGGTGCTGCTGCACATCGCCGTGGTCGAGGATGTGGGGACGGCTGCTGGGGCGGGGGCGCTGAGCTCGCCTTTGCCTGCACGCGTGGCACTACTGTTGGGCCGGCGGACGATCTGGCGTTGGCCCCACGTGCGCTGCGCTTCTTCCTCCTCGACGCTCGCCAACGTTGGCGTCGTGGTGACAGCGGGTGTTGTTGTTGTTGTTGGCGCGGCCCCTGCCAGTGTTGGTGCTGGTGGCGATGCAAAGGAAGAAGACTCAGCTGGCAGTGCGTCGCCTCTCAGCTGCATCTGCATCCGGCTCTTCGTGGGCGGTTTTTCCCCCCGCAACCACCAAGGCAAGGGGGGGGAGAAGAAACTTATCCAACCGTCTCTTACTCTCTCTCTCTCTCTCTCGCGCGCGCTCGGCTCGCTCACGCGAACGACCCAGCGATTGCCAGATGGAGAAAGGGGGGGGGGGGGGTCGACGACCCCCTTTGTGTGCGGGTTGGGGAATGGCAAAGGAACAGTGCGCGCCATGGAGAGACACGCCCCACGGCCAACGCCTGGAGCACCGTCTCTCGTTCCTGAGGCGGTTTGTGCAAGATCAGAGGGAGGACGGACGCGCATTGGCTGAAAATAACCGAAGAGCGTCCCACAGTCGAAGTGGCTCTTGAAGGACACGACGAACAAGCGGAAACCTGTGAGACATAGTATGGCACGCACCAACGTTGGCGGGAAATAATAGAGAGAGTGGATTTCAATACCGCTTGAACGTATATGCGTGTCAAATACGATGACTTCGTCGTATCGGTTTTGATAGAGCTTACCATCAAGCCGGTGCAAGAGCACCAAAAAGATCCGGAGCCAACAAGTGACCCATGACTTTCTATTTTTTTTGTGCAGCAAACAAACGCCAACGGCATTCACGAACGGGAACTGTATGGCGCGGGCATGCCGTCCAATCCAACCTATCGCAGTCCAATCCGAGGCCCGATCTTTCTCTCGTGAGTTGTTGGCCCAAGGAATCTCCGTTGGGATGTGGAGGTGGCGACGACGCGGCTGCGTCGCAGCCGCCCGCGAAGGATCCGCTTGCGCCACAGGCATCGTCTCTTCCGTCTGGGCGAATTCCAACACACTCATCCGACTGTTCCATGATCCCAACGTTGGATTCCAACGTGGGGATCGCTTCATAAAGCATGCCCCCGGCTGGAGCCATCTTTGTCGGGTGGAGCTGTCTTCCCTTCGAGGTGCGCTGGATGTTGGGCGCAAATGGTGCTTGGCTACGGGGAGGGATGAGCAATCGGCGCGTGACTCACGGCCGCCATGTGCCCTTTTTTCTGACGTTGAAGTGATGTTGTGTGTGGGCGCTGTCGACGAAAACCAACCGACGCGTTCGGTTTGCGTTTGCGTTGGTGCAAAACTGAAGCAGGACGACTCGACGTGGCGTTGGTTGCGC